>RCHF01003096.1:0-16678 GCA_003987895.1 Neonothopanus nambi | reverse complement strand
GTATGCAGGTCAGCAACTTTCGTCAATCGGTCCTCAACAAAACGTACCACATGTTGTTAACCAAGCATATTGCTGTCCGACAAGGTGCGTGTCTTCACGTATACCCATGATTGAGGCAAAGTTCAGAGTGCTATTCGTTCCTGTTAGTTTACTAGTTCCACTGGAGTTTGGCTAACGATGTTTACCCCTTGTCTAAGGTTTGAGCGACTAGCAAGTCCGTCAATATAAAATTTAAGGCGATATTTCCGGCTTGCAAGACTTACAATACGTCACCACCATGACGACCTGTGCGAGTACAACGCGTTCAGAAAGGCTTAGAGAAGTGTTTCAAGAACTACACTGACCAGAACACGTTTGTGGATCATCCATCTCAGACGGCTATTTGTCGCGTCGTCAATAACAATGGGCTTGGACGTGTCAGTACCATGTTTCGCGAAGAACTCCACCACTTCAGAGTCGATGCCAGGAAGGGGAGCTTGTAGGACGAACGCATTTCAGAAGATATATCATATGCTCCCCGGACATTTGGAACCTACCTCTTCCAGTGGATCCGCTGCGTATAGAATAGAGATCTTTTGTAACATCTTCTATGTGATGCGCTTCTGGGGCAGCTGCATCTTTCACTTGGATAGACATGGTTCTGCCACGGGCTGAGAAGGACAAAACTAGGCGGAGAGACGTCGGGGACCCATTATTTGCTCGAAGCGGTCTCCTTTTGAGGAGAGAGAAGGCTAGTACGTTGAACCTGTGACCTCTCTGCCCAGCTCTGTCCGGTCAGACAAAATGAAGGGCAATCAAATACCCTCTAAATGTTGATCGTGTGATACCATCCCCACCTCCTTCCACGGCCCGGCGGTCACTGCTCTATCATTCAAATATTCACCAGCTGAACGATGTATGTGCCATCGATTTTTTTTCGCTTTTTGAAACATGTCAGCCAGAAACGCAAATCCTGTCAAGGTGAGCTTCAAAGCACACTGATATAGAATTATGCTTAGTGAAAGAAATGCCTAGACATCTGTTTTGCAGCATATTCGCAAGTTGATTGATTGCCTCGTCAATATCAAGGATGAGACAGGCGAGTTTCTTTTGACCTTGGAAGATGGAAGGGTAATCGACACCAAGGGCTGGAACGATTGGGAAGTAAGCAGTGTCATTTCAATACTGTCTACACATATAAATTGATTGCATCTCAGTGGACTCATGGCGTAGGTCAGGATTAGACCAATTATTATTGCGGAATTCCCTGCTGACTTACTATTCACAAATAGGCTTGTATGGCCTTTTGAAATTCTATGACATCACAGGAGACGAGGAATCTTTGAAGATTGCTTTAAAATGGTTCCACGATCGTTTCGAGGTTGGTACGACCAAGGTGGGTGTAAACGCTTCATATCCACCTGACATTTCCCGCTCAAGTTTTCATTAGAATGTGAACACCATGTCACCTCTACTCACCGCCGCGTATCTGCATGAGGCCAAGAAAGCCAACTACCTTGTACATCTCGATTCCTGGGCCGAATGGGTGATGTATGATATGCCACGCACAGAGGAAGGCGGCTTGCAACATATCACTTACAGCCAAGAGAACTATCAGCAGCTATGGGATGACACCCTCATGATGTCCGTTCTTCCATTAGCAAAGATTGGCCTAATATTACAGCGCCCTCATTATGTGGAGGAAGCAAAGAGACAGTTCCTTCTTCAGTAGGTCAGATACATACCCAGCCGTCAATCATTACTGATACTGTTGCATTCGATAGCATTAAATATCTCCAGGATATCCAGACCGGCTTATGGTTCCATGGTCAGTTTCACGATTTTCCTATACCTCATATTTTAGTTGAAGCCATTGTTCAGGCTGGACGTTTGATGGGCGCCATCACTTTGGCAAAGCTCGTTGGGGTCGAGGCAATTGTTGGGTCACTGCCGCCATTCCTGATTTTATCGAGATCCTTCAATTGCCCGCGACGGACGGGGTCCGGCTTTACTTGACCACTTCTCTTGTTGCGCAAATAGATGCTTTGGTCAAGTACCAAGATACTCAAACGGGTTTGTGGCACACGATTCTTGATGACGACACTTCGTATTTGGAAGCGTCCTGTACGGCAGGATTTGCGTACGGTATTCTCAAGGCGCTCCGGCTCAGACTGATCCCGAAAGAAGACCGCTATGTGGTGACTGCGAAGAGAGCTATCGATGGTGTACTTGCTAATATCACGGACGCGGGAGAATTGAAACAAGTCTCGTTCGGGACGCCTGTCTTTGACAATATTGACGGCTACAAGTCGGTGCCTCTGACCAGTATGCCATATGGGCAAAGTCTAGCACTGTTAGCACTGACAGAATACCTCAGGACGCTGGTGTAGTCCAGGTACATGTAACAGCATAGAGTAGCATTTTCTCTTCTGCCAAGCCAATTTATATGAAACGAGAATAAGTAGATTAGATTGAATGTAGTAGACACGATAGATTGTCCAAGATACACGCGACATACAGTCCTCTGATACACATAGATTGGTAAATGGTACACTTAAATCTTTACTCCGCATTCTGGTTACCCCCTACCAGTCTGCCGGAGTCAGGGGCAATACCATGCAGTCTACCGACGAGACTGCTTTCTCTCGTGCCCCTCTCACTGTCCATTACACGGCCCCGCGGCGAGTCTTCTCCGACCCAGCTCATTGCCCTTCGTCGTTCATAAGAATTTGGAGTGTGAAGAAAACCTCTCTCGAAATCGCGAAGAGAATGTTCTCGAGGAGGAGTATGCACCAATAACAGAGGCTTTGAAGGCAGATCAACACGTGTTTATAGTAAGAAGGTCAAGTCAGGAACAAACCTGAGCGGGGGACAAACCCATAACACTGATAGCACTGTGCTTATGCTTCAAGATCGGATCGTCCTGAATACCCTGAGGAAGTACAAGAGTTGCTTTCCTCCTTCGTGAAAACGATCCTGAGCTTAGATTCGCAGCCACTTGTTCCGCGCGCGCGTCTTCTGACGACAGGTCATTGTCTGGCTGCTCCTCCGGGGCGTCGTTCGTCTTTCCTCCAGGTGACCAAGCAATAATGAAAACACCTGCAAAAGTAGCGGCGCAACCGTAGAGAAAAGTAACAACTTGATGGAAAGTCGCCTTCTTGAAATCACCATAGAGTATGGCAGAACCAATGATAGCTGACAGATTAAAGAGAACAAATTGGATAGGTATTACGATCTGATATATGTTAGCAGTGTGTTGGGAGTCCTCATCTGAGAAAATAGCTACCTTACTATCGAATCTCATCAATGCTCTATTAAGATATCGAATTTGTCCTACCCCTGTAAGGACGAGAACCTAGAAACAGGTTGGCTTTCTGTCGACCCAATAAAACTTCCCACTCACAAGGATCACTGGATAGGTGATTATCTTTGTGAATACTTGAGACCAATTCATTGTCAATAGAGTAGAAACAGCCTTGGTTGACAAAACAGTGAATCCACCTGTATGTGCGTGGTGAGCAACACGTCCAGAGTAACGATTCAAGAGAAGTCTCACCGAAAAGAGCACAAAGTCCTACGTCAACCAGGACCCATTTTTGCCCAACAGGTCTTTGTGATAGTGCAGCGAGAATTATTGCACCCGCCACGTAGATGCATGAGTATACAATGAAAGGCGTTTGTGCAATTGCATGAACAAGACCATCGGGGTCCAACCGTCCATCTGATGCATTTGAAGATAGTACAACAGTTACAGCACCGATAATAGCTATGATCACACCCAGTAAATCACGCTACAAAACCATTAGCCATCGTAAAATCGATACAGTCGTGATTAACACCTTTCGGAACCGCTCACGCAGAATGAGAGGAGAAAAGAAGCAATTAGCTATGAGCGCAAACTGAACCACTTGTCCGTTAATGAAAGGCGCAAATATCTGAAGTCAAAACACTGACAGTACCCAGGGGAGCAACCACCGATGCCGGGGCCCACGCATAAGAAATGAAATTCCCTGAGATCAAGTTTGAGTATACGAAATTGCCATTCGTGACGGATGTACCTAATTCTCCAACATTCATCAGCAAGAATCCTGACCACCTAATTTGTTATCTGAGCTTTCGATCTATATCACATTAGGAAGTGAATGGTACCATAGTTTAGACTTCAGGTAGTCACTCTCATTCCCATTTTCAAAACTATGTGACGGGCTTCTAGTTTGCGGTTCTTTATTTGAAGCGCCGAGTCCGTTCCGCAACGATTCCTCGGTGATGATATCCACTGGCAACACGATTGGACGGGGTTTTGGCTTTGACCTGAATGGAAGCACACGGGACATGAACCTCTTCCTTGAAGGCCTCGCGGGAGAAGACGGTATTGAACTTGTAGATGACGCGCCATATTCGCCTGGAGACTGCGGACCATGCGAGAATGGCAATAATCGAGTGGTCTCTGCGACATGACTAGTACTTGCTTGAGAATGGTGAACATCAGGAGCATTGAGTTCGACATTAAGAGTCTCCTGGCCCTCATCTCCTTCATCAACAGTAGAAACAGGCCTGCTTTCGTCACTCTGAATCGATTGGGTACTTTTTCGTGGGCCACTTCCATTAAAATGCTTTGACTTCTCCGCATCGAGACGCTTGTGAGCTAACTTTTGCAAATTCAAGGCGAGTGAAATGAGAACATTTCCGGCGATGGCGACCGTAATGCCAATGACGGTTGCGGTGGTCAATTCAGGAAGTATGTCGCGTCGGATTCCATCACGAATATCTGTCGAGACTACAGAATCAAGGTCAAAGATTTTTGCAGCTCAAGCTTTGGAACACAGAACTGACCATCTAATGAGCGACTAAATAGATGCATGCCCAACAGGCTGTGTGGTGCTCATGAAAGAGACTAGGAACTAAGGAGGAGTAAATAGAAGGACGATATTACCATAAGTAGCCTACCCTCAGGGCCGCCACGCGCGAATTAGTATGCATGCCCGGACCCTAAAACTGAACCTTAGTTTACAGCAGCCCTAAGCTCAGCCTTTCTCATACATGCGTGTACAACATACGGCACACCCTTTACCATCCTTTCCTGTCTATACATCCTCTTTCTTGTCTCCCAATGAAGTCGTAATCGGTGGTGGTGGCGGTTCGTCCAAGAGCGGAATCAAAAACAAGCTCGTGAGTTCAGTTGCCTAGTTTTGAAGTGTGCTCTCAGTTGACAAAAGCGTAGAGGCTTTATACGGTCGGAAATGATCGCTCCTTAGAGCTCAAGGACGAATACGAGCTAGCCCCAGGAGAAGATGCACCAATGAGTACGGCTGCCAGTCCTGACGTATGCTCCTACCTTCTTGTCGTACTGTCAATAAATTCAAGAATTTCAGGGCTCGGGTTTTGTCTGCGGTGTTAATAGCATACTGGAGAAGCTTACCCAAGGACAGAATGAGAATTGTCGCGCTTTTAAGGTTGTCAATGGAAAGTAAGGCTGACGTGTACGCGTCTTAGACGTGTTTCATTTATTCCGACTTGTAGGGTTTCGCTCTCGGGAACTCGTGGAACTCTGGTAGTCAAGGACGATGAAGACGATTTTCAGGCAAGCACTTGGCACAGGAATGAGGAATGCTGGCTGATGCGTACTTCAGAAAGTCACTGCACTGTCTCCTGACGGGAAATTGCTGGCAGTAGCAGGATCAAAATCAGTTCGTACTATCGTGCATATACATAGGCCGTCTCTAATCATCGGTTTCTAGCTTCATTTGTTATCCTATCCCTCGTTGAACCCTGTTTCACGTCCTGTGGTAACAGACAAAGAAATATACGATGCTACCTTCTCAAATAAAAAGGTATATATCGTTTCTAATGTTGAATTTGTCCAGATTCATAAATACCTTGCAGCTTATTATCACCACCACAGCCAAGCTCCAAATTTACAATCTGCCTCGGCCCTCTTCAAAAGGCAAGAAGAAAGGGAAGGCAAAGTCACAAAGTGTAGGCTCTGCGGATACTCAGCTAGAACTCGAACGCGTTGTTGAAATTCCCGAATCTCTTGGCGGAAGTGCTTCAAATACTTTTAGAGCTGCAAGGTGCTTTAACTCTGCGCTCTTATTCTGTCGAAGTCATGTAACCGCCTTTTTTGATCTAGGTATCACCCGGAAAACGATGGAATCCTCTACACGGTCATAAATTCGATACCAAGTCGCAGTCGATCTAAGAAGTCTTCCCCTAGGAAATCTTTCGTCTGCAAGTGGAACACGGAGTCTTGGACCGTGGATAAGACAAGAAGAGTTGGAGACCTTTCTGTCACCTGCTTCTCTGTTAGGTGAGTGGTGCACTGACTAGCATTTGATGGTTTTTTTAATTGTTTTTTCAGCCCCAATGGCAAACTTTTAGGGTATGGTTCCTCAGACCTTACTATTGGTCTACTCGATGCCGTCACGCTGAACGTCAGTACCCTTGCTGGGAATGTTCTAGCAGTATACTGATATGCGAGACATGTCACAGCCAGTTGCTACTATACTTAAGGCGCACGAACTTCCTCTGACTACGATCGCATTCAACACCGAGTCGAAGCTACTGATTTCTGGCAGTGCTGACAATTCGATACGAGTCGTTGCTCTCCCAGAGTATGTTGGAGGTTCCAGTAAGTCATACTTGCTCACCGTAAACGTGCATGAACTTATTGGTGGTGGTAGATTGGGGCTTCATAGTACTTCTTATTCTTACTATTATTATTCTGCTCGTGGCTTATGCCTTGCGGAAGTAAACTATTTGAGCACTGGCAGCTGGTAGGCTGTAAGGTATTATTGCGACAGTCTTTACTGCTTGTATTTATGCTACTTATATATTGAAACACATTATGGGTATGCAATGTCAAGTACAAAATCAGTGGCCAGCTCTTGGGATCTGTTAATCGTAATCGTCCGTTTCTACGAGCTTTCGCTTCACGCCATTCGTGCCTTCCTCATCCAAAGTGGTCTGTACTTCCTCCATAGCATCGCTGTCATCATCGTCCCCTGCGAAAAGACCATCATCATCATCACCCATGTCACTCCCATTCTCCCTAGCATCTCCATTACCATCGGCATCTGAAGGCAAGTGTATTGCACTGATCGGGAAGGGAGCCTCTTCACGGACAGGTTCCTGGGACATAGAAGCTGCCGTAGAAGAGACACTGCGAGCCTCTGTCGGCTCCGGTATTGGGGCAGGCTCCATGTCCTCGTCTTCTTCTTCCGATTCTGATTCCTCTATTTCTTCTATTTCCTCGTCGTATATTTTGACTCCAGGGGGAGGTTTGTTTGGCACAAGGTCAAAATCGATGGATGTAAGACATTCGGACGGCTGTGGCAGACGAACACCGAATACTTCAGGAACAGCAGGCAGAGGGATGGCATTGGTTTGTGTAGCTAGTGACAATATGTACTTGAAACAGCGCGTTAAAACGCAAGTACGGTTTGCAGCTATAATGACGAACCTCTGAAGGAACTCTTCCACCGAATTCCCATCCTACACGCGCCTGCACCGCAAGCACCACGTCGTCTATATCGAGTTTGTCTTGCCGTCCAGCATGGTCGGCATAAACTCTAGCGTCAGTTAAGATCTGCTGGGTATATCTATTGGCGAACTCGAGCAGTTGATGTAGTACACCTGGCTGAGCATCATGCACTGAAGGAGTAGAGGATAAGATGAGAGCTATTGCCCTAGCAGTGGGCGGAAGATTGTCTGCTGGACGAAATGGAGTAGCCATAGGGTAGTTGAGCGAGGCGGAGTAAGTGGCCGAACCGGGCATCGGCCGAGGAGTAACAGCTCCGGTCGGATCAGTTCGGACTCCCAAATTTGTCTTATCTGATTACGCATGTATGCACGTGATCCTGCCGAATTTTTCAAACCCAGCTGGCCAGTGGTAAGAATTGCGCTCCCCCGCTATCGTCACACTCTAAACCCTCGTCCCTCCCACCATGTTCCGCTCAGCACTTTCGCGAACCGTCCTTTCTGCTTCAACTGCTCCCCGTCTCAATGCCTCTAGAGTTGCTTCAAGGCCGGCTCTGAGCCGTGGGTATCATGAAAAAGTGATCTCGCATTATGAAAGGCCTAGAAACGTATGTTCTGGCGTCTACCTGAGTCTGGACCATCTAATCTGATAATTTTCTTTCTTAGGTCGGGTCACTGCCCAAAAATGACCTTGACGTAGGTACTGGACTCGTAGGAGCTCCTGCGTAAGTTCATTCTTCCTTGTCTGCATCAGTCGTTACTAGGTGGCTCATCACTCTGGTCTCTCAATAGTTGTGGTGATGTGATGAAATTACAAATTCGCGTCGACGAGAATGGCATTATCTCAGACGTGAAGTTCAAGACCTTTGGATGCGGCAGTGCCATTGCGTCCAGCTCCTATATGACAGAGCGAGTCAAGGGTCTTTCACTCGAGGAGGCAGGCAAGATCAAGAATACAGAGATTGCAAAGGAACTTTGCCTGCCTCCGGTCAAACTACATTGCTCTAGTGAGTATCATCTGGTGAATCTTGCTTCATATCTCTTTGACTAAACATTCTGTGTTATTTAGTGCTTGCTGAAGATGCTATTCGATCAGCTATTCGGGATTACAAGTTGAAGCGCAATTCCATGGTCAATCCCAAACAGAAGGGATTCATTGATGTTACCCAAAGTGCAGTAACCGGGGAGACAGTGGCTACTGCACATCCTGGGCAATCATAATTCAAACTTTGCTTTCGCATCTTGACATGGAGTCCGCTTTAAAATTCACATTGCATCTTATGCAGCCCGTAGTAGTAGAGCTTGTATCTTACTGTTAATCCTTACTGCTTATCCCTCTTTTGTAGTATATGTATTATTATGCGCATTCAGATATCTTGGTTTGGAGATACATGCCAATCGTAAGCGAAGAATAAGTCGATGACGCAGGAGCATAATAATAGTATATTAACAGTAAGAATACAGTCAAGCACCTTTCTGACCAACGAATGAAAAGCTGCCAGCTGCAAACCAACGTTCGTTTGCTTCCTTGACCCGCTGCGCAGCAGTGGCGCGATTTGTCAGCTCGAACCCTATTCAAGACGTTGAGAAGAAAATATATAGCCGGAGAAAAGCGGAAATTACCTTGGGCAGGCGTAACGCTGAGTGAGGTAGCAGTTCCAGAAGTCTGAGAGCCACCTGCTTGGGCCGCCCGCGTCAGTGCTGCAGTGCGTAGCTTATTAGCCTTCGACATTTTAGCTGAAAAACAAGGTTAAAGATCAGTGAGAGGTAGCACAAAGGACGTTCACAAACCTTTACTCTTTGCCTCTCCTAGTCCTGCCCTGACTTTGCCAGTCCCGACACCGATCATACCCAAACCCTTTGTTTCATCAAATGCACCCACCTCCTCCTCTGCTTCGCCGAACGCCATACGATTCTGCAACTTGCGCAGCTCCGTCTGTGCGTAAGCTTCCTTCGCTTTTCGTGCACTAAGTGATATGCATTGAGAACTCCGTATGTATGGTTGATCATCGAGACGTACCGCTTTCCGCCGCGCCGCTTCTTAGGCCCATCGTTAGGTATAGGAAGCGCTTTCACAACCTTGGATGGAGGAGGAGCAGCAAGACGATCGATATGTTTTTCGATTTTATCTCGAAGCGATTCTCCATAGCTACCTGTACCAAGCTTTATTACAGGAATGAGCCAACAAGAGCATGTAGACTCACCATCCCTTTGGTGTCGTTCCAAGTCCATCCGTGCCGCGAGAACAGCTTTGGCCCCTATTGTTCTTTGAATTTTCAGTTGGTACTCAGGCGGGGTCTGTGTAACCAGCTCGGACTGAAAGATAAAGCCGGTGTGCCGTCGCTGAGTCGCGGTAGAGAAACCAGCTGCTATCTTCTTCTGAGCACCGAGAAGCTATATAGTAGAAGGCTTTAGCAGACAACCCAACCATGTATAAACGACCTTACATGAACATTGCACGAAGGCATCTTCGCGAGCCCCCCAAGACCTCCCGCAACACCAAGCAGCTTCGCAGCTGTCGTAGTTCCGACGATAGCCGACAGATTGGGAGCAAGAACGTTCATCCGAGAGCTGACATACATAAAGATCTGGATATAGCCTTCAGCACGACATCACACTAACCATATACAACTAACGCACTTTCTTCCTTGCTTCTTCTAAACGATCTGCAAGATCACAGGCCCGCTCTACTGCTGCCCACTCTGCATCCGAGAGCTGCCTGCCAGACGTGGTCGTAGCAGTAACCACCACACTCATGATGATAGCGGCAGGTAAAACACCAGACAAATCTACTTTCGTTAAGTCCTGTGGCAATGTTGACTGATTGGTAAGACGAATAGAGATGAAAGTGCTTGCCTCGCTATTACCCAATACGCGGACAGAACGAATGAACATCGAAGCGTCTGTAACCAGTTGCTCTAACTCTGGAAACTTTGGCGCGTAGTGATCCCGTATGAACTAGAAGGCAATAGAGAGAAGAATTTCAATAATCAAAAGAGAAAGAAGCAACTGACAGTCATTTGCCTTATGCACAATAAGAATCTCGTTGTCAACATCGACAGACAGGTTATTGGCTTGCACGATGACATTGTATTCCGGGTTTATGTGCGCTGGAAGAGCCATAACTTCGGGTGTGCTTGGATTCTCCTGGTACTTTTCTATATCCTGCAGAATGGTTAACTGATTATTCTTTGTTGAAAATAGGCTGGACCAACCTTGAGGATGTCAACCATTCGTTTGCTCCCTTCAAGTTTAGCAATTTTACCAACGTCCTCCACAGCTCCCAGATCCATGGCTTGCACGTCTTCTGCGTCTAGTTCATCTGCAGGTTTTACACCCCCTGGGAGCACTAGACCTCCAATCTCCTGATTCTCGTCGGCCTCGCCTTCGTTTTCGCCTTCTGACATCTCATCGTCAGACCCCTCTGCTTTTCGCTTCAAATTTACCGGTGGAGGAGGCATCGCCTCAGCATCACGGTCTTCCTCGTTTTCTTGGCCACCATCGTCAGAGAGACCGTCAAGGTCTGCGAGAAGCTCGTCTGCGAGACCGTTCATTGTAGAGAAGGTTAGAGTGATCGTGGGAAAGCGAGATACGTTCGATTTACGACTAGTGCGCCGCAATTGCAGAACATCTGCATCAGCAACTTTACTAGGTGCTTGCGCAAGCTCGCTGGGGGGTGAAAATGGAGACTGCCCTTCAGGAAGATATATGTCTCCCGGTAGAGCTCTGGCCTTTCATCTTTTCCCGTCTCGATCTCTCCGACTTGCGCAGCACCGCTTTGACTTGTCGCTCGTTTCGTTGGCTTGTTCAACCGTACTTGTACCGCAGTCTCACCATCGTTTGTGAATACTCTTGGGAGACCGTCCAGTATTCCTACCAAACGTTTCAGCGCAAGGGACTAGCTCAAGCGCTTGACCGCCTGAAGTTCTTCGCTTCCCCGCACATTGCCCCGCATGTGCGTGTATGCTCGATTCAATTTCAAAGGTGGCCCGATCCCGACTTTGTACCGGTCCTGGACTTGTTTTGTCGAAAACTTTGTCTATTTCAGCACCTGCAGACGCTGTCCTTTCACGGTGTTCTCATTACCGCAGAGCGGGCAGCCGACATCTCGCGAGCGCAGTCTTTGAAATCCCTGATGCTCACAAACTGTGAAATGGAGGGGTTGAATCTGAGTGCCAAGATACGTACGGAAACGCTCTCCGTATCCAAGGATGACCAAGTTTTTCTAAATGGGAGCAAGGCTCGCTGGCTGTCACTTGTTGATACCAACTCCCTTTCCAGGTTGTTCCTCGTCACCAGTGCCGCTGCTCTCGAGATGTTGTCCGAAGTAGCAACTACTGGTAAAGCTCTGCCGTCTCTGCGCAGCCTTCACTTGAACCGTGAGCGTAAGGTCATCCATTCCTCTGCGCTTTCTTCGGCTCTCGCTCAATGTCCTGCTCTGTCGCGACTACATCTATTACGCAAACCAGAACCTGAGAAGAAAGGGGAGATGGCAGTGCTCCCTGAAAACTTCTTTACCCGCAAACTTCTCGTTTACGATGGCCCTCACTGGTTCTTGCCTTCCCTACAGGGGGAGCAGTTGAGTGGTCTTCGTCGGGTCAGGCTTTTTGGCGATAGGTGGGATGGCACATGTGATATGATTGGCATCCACCAAGATCTCAAGCTACTCCAGCTGTGCTCTCCTCAGCTCGAGTCTATGCACCTACGGGCGTTCCCAACCTCTGATGTCTGCGCCGCCATTGCGGACATGTTTCCTTCTCTTCAGTCCCTAGCGTTTTCACTTCCTTTACAGACTAGGGCTCAGGATCCAATGTTAGCACTCACTCGTGAGGTAATAAACCTTTCCGCTCTCTGAATGTAAGACCGGTGAACTGACCTCTCATCATTAGCCCTTTCTCGAGTCCGTAATCAACATGACATTGCCCCCAAGCCTCAAAAGTCTAGCAATCCTAGGAATGATTTTTTCGGACTCTGATGAGGGCAGCAAAGTAATCGAAACTCTTGCCGTCAAGTACTGTTCTCTTCAACACATCTACCTTTGGTTTCCCCAAAGCTTTTGGATGACATGGTCTCGGACTCCTGCCATGGAAAACTGTACGGTAGATAGCTACCACAAAGGGATATCAATCTCTGAACAATTGGATTTTGACAATGATTCTTTCGATGTCCAGGTGTAATCTAGGTGCGTCGTCTGATCACAATATCAAGTTGTTTCGCTTAAGTTTTGTGCTCTTGACACTGTCGGCGTTTTGCCCCCAATTTAATTTATCGGCCTTAGCGGGTCTTCTTTTTTTTCTGTTGTGTCTTTCCCTTCTTCTGGTACTTACCTCTCGGGCTTGGTGTTCTGGGTCTTACTTCGGAGATGCTTTCTTCGGCTATCCTTTGGTTTTGTCGTGCTTGTGTATGGTAATCTTGAATCATGCTTGCGTTATTTATAGTGGGTCACTTCTTTTCCATCATGCAAACCTGGTCTTAGCAGGGCCTGTACGTGAAGTCTGGTCAGATCTTGGACCACAAGCATCTTGGACCCTAAGCAACGGAACCATCGCGAAACTCTTCGGGTCAAGTACATTACTATCATTCAGGGTGATATTGTATTTGGACTTCAGATTTTCCACGAAGTTATACATAGCGACTTCTGCTACTCATCCAAAAACATATGATCCACGGTGTGGTATTAAGATCGGCGAAGTTGGTCCATCACGAAGAACTGACTCATTTGACCATTTTAAAGCTCTCCTTTAGTTTCAAGGCAAAGACCCGAACCCTAAATCGTAAAGATTTGAATGTTCGATGAGAAAGCTCTCACTGGGTCTAAGTTCGCAAACCCGGAACTCCGGTTCAGGAACTTCGCTAGAGTGCACAGATGTTTTTTTTTCTCGTTTCCATTGTAGCTACGAGGACCTCGCCGAGTGCTGGGTGGCGGGCTTAAGACACTTCGTTGATTATATACAAGCACTAGCCAGAGCTGGTACAAAGAAAAACATCTATGGATTGATTCCGTATTGGGTACAGCCCAAAAGTTGACAGTCCAAGCACCAGAAGGCCGACCAAACGTATCGCTGTATCGAATGAATAATAAGGCTAAATACACTAATTTGCAAAACATACTACATGTCATGTATCGATGAAAGAATTGAGTTACAAGTGAGAACATACTCGCGCGTATATCTGTGATTGAAACATGCACAAAGAGAACGATGAAGGGAACGTCTGCTCGTACAGTATCAGCAAACCAGGTGTGGTACGAACAAACACTGTGAAAGTGGAAACGGTCATCAAAGGCGTGCACACAATGTCCGCCATGTCAATAGTAAGGTAGAGCGAATATAAAACGAATAAATATACTCCAAATCGTATGAGCGGGCCTGCGCAAGTTCTGAGCTGGTTGAACGTACAAAAGGCAAACCTATGGAGGGTGGTTCTCCACGAAGAGACGATGGATGTCATCAAGGTATAACATCGTCGTTGGGAGGGCGAGGAAAAATTGGATGCAAGCACGCACTCTGATCTTCATGTTTTGTGCCTGTAGACGACGCTCCAGATGTCTAGCTTAAACGATTCGCATAGGACTACCCATATTGACGGGAGCAGTGGAAGTATCAGTTATAGGGCTTCCCATCGGTTTGCCGGCCAGAGGACTGCTCAGGCCTACGGCGCCTTTCCCAGCAGCACGCTTGTGACGTCGGCCCAGCAATGTTGCGCCATCCATGTCTAGTTCAAAGCCCTTCGGACCTGCCTTTCGCGTCCGTGGAGTACCAGCAGGTTTCTGAGCCGAGGCAGAACTGGGGGCGACGCCTGGACCTTTAGCAGAAAGAGCCTCCTCCTCAGCATCGTCTTCTTCATCGTCTTCTTCGTTCAAGCCACCCAAGAATCCTCTGGCACCTGCACCTCCACGACCATTATATTTCCGTCTTCTGGCACCTTCTTCCTCCATCCTATGAACAGCATATGTAATATCAAACGCCTCTTTCAAGGTTGCAATTCCAGGACTACGCCCTTCTACTCTACCACCACGTGCAGCGGAGAGAAGCGGAGAATCCAGCGGCGCGTTAGTTGCTGAGGGGAGATTGCTGTAAATAAAGGGAGTGGGAGGTGGAGGTGGGGCAGGGGCAGCATTGCACCAAGGGTGCGCAAGGAATTCATCAATTGTATATCGCTGTGCTGGATCAACACATAGAAGGTGTTTAATTAGATCCTTGGCTATTATATGGTGCTCAGCAGTCTGGATTAAGACAAGAATGGAGACACTTACCACTGGCGCTAATATCATCCCACCATGGACTTAGGAATGTATAGTATCCTCGCGCCACCTTCTCAGTGAGCACGTTGATGCTTTCATCGTAAAAGGGTGGAAAGCCGCACAGAAGGGTGTACAGGACACACCCAAGAGCCCACATGTCAACACTCTTGCTATAGCGTTCGTCTTTGACTATCTCTGGCGCAGTGTAGCCCACAGTTCCACATGGTGTCATCGTCTCCTCGTTCCAAACCACTTTACTCAACCCAAAATCAGCTATCTTCACGCGACCAATACCACCGCCTCCCACACCAGGAGTGAATTCACCCTCGTCTTCCTTCTCCTCATCGTAAGGCCGATGTATAGGGTTCTTTGAAGGTATGATGGGTATGCGTTCGAAGAGTAAATTCTCAGGCTTTATATCACGATGAACGACACCACGCTCTTCATGGAGGTATCGGATGCCCTGAGCTACTTGCAGGATAACGTGCCGGGACAGACTCTCAGAGAAGTATGTGAGCTTGACAATCTGGTGGAAGAGCTCGCCTCCCTCCATCACTGTATGCAGTGAATTTAATATCCCAAAGTCGGGAGCGGAATGACTCACATTCTAAAACAAGGAAGTAATATTCTGGGGATTCGGAGAAGGATATAAGCTTGACAATGGAAGGGTGATGGGTTCCGCGCATGATTTGGACCTCTATAGCCCGATCAGAAGAAATCCACAACTGTAAAGTTATGCTACTAACCCTTGAGAATGTTTGCACGCTGGAAACACGAGAGTTGGTCAGAACAACGAACCGCAAGGAACAATGATAAGTAGGAAGGACGAAGACACCTCTGTCACGCGCGGCTTTTTCTTAAACTTTGGATTTAAATGTTTGTCTCCATCCTAGCCACGAAGAAAAGCCATTTACAAAGAAACCGCGCGCGCCAAGGAGAGATAATTTGCAGTCAGTTGGCAAAAATAGAAAAGTGCAAGCGCAAAACAAAAAATCGCTGACCTGTGAAGCATTGAGTTCGAATTTGCGGACCACTTTCACTGTAGACAGTATATGACGTTATCGGAATTTCATGGAAAGAACTGGACGCACCAGCGACCTTTTTCTCCGTTGTGAGATCCAGAGCTTTGTAGACATTGGAAAAGGCGCCGCTAAGGAAGAAGAATGGGCAAAATGAAGGAAATGAAAGGATCGCTTAAACGTACTCGCCCATCTTCTCCAACAACTTGAAATTCTCTAGACCCTTGTAAACGGGCATCTGAGCTTTCGCCTCTCGCTCCTCCTTGACAATCTGCTCCGCAGCCTCCCTATGAACTGGCTGTGTGGTCTGATCTGGCTGCTTTGGAGAAGGAACGTTCTGGTTCTGGATTTGATGTCTCGAAGGAGAATTTGGAGAAGACTGGTCGGCTGGTTGAGGGTCTTCTCGATGTTGATTATGATGTTTACCATGCCTGATAAGATCTATAAGAGAGATAATTGAAGACATGATGGAAGTAAGAGAGAGAGAAGAGAGAACACACTCTTGAACGCGTCCACTACGCCGGTTGCAGGCATGGCTGATTGAAGGTAAGCCTAGACCGAATGCCGTCTGAGCTCAAATATGAATCACCGCCCTCCTCCGGGATGACGTCACTCCCGTCATTGGCCCCAATTTTTACTAGCAACACAGAAATTCTGCTTTGACATCTACTCAGTGCTTGGAGCGATGAGGACGAAAGTATGGAGCCTCACATTTATATAATATCTACTCTCAGATATTTCCAATCAAGAATTATGACGTCTAACAATCGTATCAACTTCGGTTTCAAAAGAATCATGCACATTGCCAAAAAAACACAAGTACATGACTCGAGATGGACTAACAGTCCTACAACTCACTTTGTGGAGAGAAAGACAGAAAAAACATACGCTCACGTCCTGCTAAGTGAATCCGAGAAACACATACCCACGAAGCGTTCCGAGGACTTTGCACTCCTGTTCT
>RCHF01003095.1:0-28878 GCA_003987895.1 Neonothopanus nambi | reverse complement strand
GATAACGTATTCAAGGTGTGTGACTCGATTATGGTAGATGAACTTGAAAGTGATTTTTGCCAGGAATACGAACGTACGGGGTACGTTTGGGAACAATACGATGCCATTACTGGCGAAGGCCGACGAAGGTGATTCGCGTTTTGACCTCTCTTTTGGAGCATAGACTTATAACCTTCTGTGCTATAGCCATCCATTCACTGGTTGGACCTCGTTGGTCACCTTAAGTAAGTGTTGATCGCCCTTCATGTGGTACCAACTAATTGTAACCATTTCAGTTATTACTGAAAAATATTAATGAGGCTGCGAATCCCAGTGCTACGGTTGTAGTAGAGCCACTAGTAATGCCTTGCTATTTGAATTCTGAGAGCCATTGATTTCAGGCAGTCGACGTCGTTTTTGAGTGACGAGCAAGCACAGAGCTTTGAGTAATCCGTATAATGATGCAATGTCATGGTATGTAGTCCTGGCAATGTGTATGCAGGTATGAGCAAACAATGTAAAAAAAAAGTCAAATGTAACTGAGAATTCGAATCGTAAACACCAATTGGTGCGCCATGGTCGTAACACGAACCGCAAGAATATATAAAGTGTAGTCAATCGGGAAGGATAATGATAGATATTACAGTCAAAACCGGTTCGCATCAAAACTCAACTCGTCAAAATGTAGAGAATCCAAGCGTATCTCCCCGAAGCTCAGCTCATTATTGTCAGCTATCAACGGCTCAGGGTCCGTGTTCACAGTCTTAGGGGCTGCACGGTCAGCAGACGTAGAAAGATGATGTGACATTGGCGAGGGTTCCCGCGACTTGTGACGTGGGCCTTTAGAGAAAGAGGGCAACCTCCTGAGAAGTGATCGACCAGTCCGGCTGGAAGGGAAAACGTCATCGACGGGGGTCGTAGGGGCGGATGACTCAGAGGAATCTGTTGTAGAACGATCCAGAGAGGCTTGTGACAAGGCAGGAAGGGTTGGAGTGGACGAAGAAACGACAACAGATGGCTGAGAAGGTGTCATCTCTTTAGAAGCGGAAAATAGGTTGAGGACAGAGAAACGGCGACGATTCGATTTGGAGAATCCTGACGTTGGGGAAGGCGAGCGAACGCTGGCAGCATAACGTACAGCGCGAGGAGTGGCCTCAGAATCATCCTCGTCCTCTGTGTCTGTAGAAGGGATAAAGTCCTGCATTTCCTCATAAGAAGGAGTATGAATCTCAGCCGCTAGAGAAACAGACGACGTTGTTGCCGGAGACACTGGAGAAGCTAGAGTTTCTTCGTCCGAGAGGTCGGGAGAAGGTTGAGAATTTAGTGAAGATGTGTGGCTGAATATGGAGGTCAGAATCAAGGATTTCCGACGAGAGAGAGAAGGGCTAGGAGCGCGGGACAATGGTTCAGGCGTTGAGCTAGATGGTATTGCTTCATCTGAGGACTCGCTAGCTTTTCTACTCCGAGATACAGAGCGTCCCACATTTTTGATGGAGTTAAATGCCCTGGATGCTCTAGACTTGAAAGATTCTGGACGTTTAGAAGAAGAGTCGGAGGAAGAAGGGGGTATGGAAAACGAGGTAGAGCGACCTCTTTCATTATGGCGTTTGACCTTTACCACTTCAATAATCTCTGAGTCATCTCCTGGAGTAGTTCCTTCCCTAATGGTAATATCTGGGGCGAATTCTTCATATTCGCCCTCGTTAGCCACTTTATGGTTGAAGGAACGACTGTCCATAGTTTTCATGGGCATTACGACGTCGGATGAGGAGCCATCGCGACAGAAAGCAGGTGACGAGTTCCGGGTAATCTGAGAGATAATGTCAAGAGCTGAACCAGGACCTTCAAGGTCAGCCTGAGTGGGTTCATCGCGTTCCAGGGGTTGTGCAGCATCAAAGCAGCAGAAAGGAGGATCATGATCTTCCTCTGGGGGAATAACAAAAACATTAGGCATTTGTGGAAAAACGAGAGGACGAMTTGAAGGAGTGGCGGGCATAGTAGTTGAGTGAGCGAAGGCTTTGAAAATGAGAGTTAGGGATGAGTTCCCAATTAGGAAATTTCATTCGTCCAACTTGGCTGACAAATAGGTCAAAGCAGGGCTTAGCACAACACTGCCAAATAACCACCTTCTCTCTCGTGACTCCATGATCTCCGTTCCAGGCCCTCTTCTCTCTCGCTCCTTTCAGTCTGTGCGCCACATTTCAACTTCTCCTTCTATTACTTCCAAGGTTTACCTATCCTCCTACGAAATGTCTCATGCTATGTCTATCACCTTTCTCGGTATACATATTCTGCTACATAGTTGTCCAGGTTATGCGGGATTGAATCCTTTCACTCTTACAGGCACTTCCAGTGGCGGCGGTCCGAGCCTCTCTCGCAATTGCTCTTCTCTTATTGCTGATCTGGGACTACGAAACGGAGCTCTCTGGAGTACGAGTGCTCTTTTCTTAGCCTTGTTATCTCATAGTTTTGAGTGTGATAGTGGTCGATTGCGGAGAGGGGACCCTTCGTCAATTCCACCTTCAACCCTGGTCGCCTGATCGTTCAAATCCACGTGTATCGAAAGTGAATAAGATTTTCGTGACACACATGCATGGTGACTTGACTGCATACCTGTATCAAAGGACATTGTGCTTACGCTCCATAGCTGATCATGTCATGGGAATAATACCGATACTTCGAAACGTTTTGTATCCTCCACCCGTCGGTCAAAATGCACATGAGCTTGCTGCACTCCGGGAACCTGTGAGCTTCTCTGTTAATGGCGTTCTTCAACTTCTTCAATTGTCTTCCAGTACCCAGCCATAGAGATCTATGGTCCTGCAGGTATACGAACTTTTGTTCGCAGTGTCCTGAACATGACTTTGACCAAAATGTCCGATAAATACACGGTCCATGAGCTTCTCACCCATGAAGACGAGCCAACTTCTTGTGAAGAGCAAGTCATGCATGTTAATGAAGTCGCTGGTCAGGACATATTATGCTCTGCTGAAGACGGCTTTTGGAGGGATATTACACAGGACGTAGGTGTATTTGGTCCCATTTCAGTAGATGTCGGTCCTATATCACACCGAGGTTTGTGCTTGCTTTCACTTTTCATATTCATCTCACTTTGACATCATTGAAGATCCTTGCCTGGGCTATGTGTTTCGTGAGACCGTAAATCCTTTTCGTAAGATTGTCGTCTTGGGAGATACATATGATCCCTCTGCTATGATTCCGCTTTGTATCAACCCACCTGCATCTCTTCTTGTTCACGAAGCTACTGATGCCCATATATCGCAAGACATCGACCCAAAAGCAAAGCGGTCTGTGGAAACAGTGAACGAGAAAGCCCTAGCAAGAGGACACTCCACCCCTGAGATGGCTGGACTATTTGCGAAGACGATTGGTGCTCAGAAACTTGTCTTGAATCACATCGGGTCGAGGTATGTTTTTACCTTTCACTCAGCATGCGTCTTACTATCACCCTTCGTTCTCATCGATTCACCTCAATAAAAGATTTCCCGCACCACATCCGAATGAAAGGAGAGGGCTACAGGATATTCGTTCGAACGTCATTGCAGCAATCGAACGTCAAGCAAGTGCAGCATGGGGTATAGGAAATGCACGAGTAGCGTGGGATTTCATGCGGGTTGGAGTTCCTGCTCCAGAACCTTCGACAGAAACGCCTTTTCAGGGAATTGGGGGACAAAGCCAATCGTACGCTTCGTCCTTATCCTCATCTGGACATGCGTCGTATCCTACGGCATCCAATACTTGGGGTACCCATGATTCACGGCATAGTGTCAATGGTATGGACAGTGCTGGTGGCCAATGGCAAAAACAATCTTTTCAAACAGGCTGGAGCACGGACCCTTCCGGGAGTCGCATAGAGAAAGGTCCAAGGAAACGAAGAAGATAGAGATGTCCGACAAAGCTGGGGAAGGGAATCGTTGCACAGTCTATAGTAATATTCCTTCGAATACTTAGCTCATGCCATTGAGAGCGTCTTCACCGAAAGCTGTCATGGCCCAGTATCTCTTCATGGCGTAATATATGCGATGGTAAACACCAGTGAATTTTTTCTCTCTAGTTGGGCCAGAAGTCCTCATATAAAGTTCTCGTTCGTGTCTTCTTTCTGGCTTTTGCTAGGAAGCTTTGCAGGCTCTTGACAGATAATCAATCATCTCGAGGCATCCGTACATATGAGGAAAGTGGCCAACGCCTCAAAAGAGCTCAAGAGTGAAGAAAATCCCTTTGCTATCAAAGAAGTAGATTACGGTATTTTACCTAGTACGATGAATACAAATGCAGGAAAGTACAACGAAAGATGCGAGGATAAATAAGATAACAAAATGTTCAGAGAGTGTGAACGGTATATGGTGATATGTTGGGGTATTAGGAAATTAACGAAAGTGTTGCACAAAGTGAAGCAAAATAATAAGGAAAGACTATAGCTGAAATACAACCAATAGATCGGCACTGAATAATAATACCTGGCGTGCCATTCGTCAATGACACTGAATATGCCTAGGGCGGGCTGAAACAGCGGCATGGTCATGTCGGGACTCGAAAGGAAGATGCATACGGGCATAGATTCCTTGATCCATCGACAAGTGGCCGAGGTACTAAGTCATTGTGCTGGTAGGTGATATAACAAAACCTGCCAAGCAGTTATGCTTATGTCCCGGCTGCCAAGAGCGTGGCAAGATCCTTTTCACTGGCTGCGGGGAGTTGCCGTGAACGAGCCTTCAGTCGCACTAATTAAACATGCAATACATCAGTGAATGAACGATGAGAAATCGAAAGGTTGCAACTTACGATTGCGATCAAGACTAAGCAATACGACTTTGACAGGATTTGTGATCCCGCTGGGCGCGTCAGCTTTAAGCATAGCAGAGCGGTCAATCCAATGCTCGTCATGCCATATTGCGGCCTTGAGGATGAGATCGTCCATGTTTCGCTCTGCATTCCCATGGGTGAAATCAACTTCTTCCGTCCGTACATTGAGGGTGGTCAGATAGTTGCCTTTCGAGGTCTGGACCTTGAGCGAAAGCGAGTGCGAACGAATGTGAGACGAAATATACATCAGAGCACTTTCGGCTGCCTCCCCAAGCTGGGAAGGATTAGACCTCAGACCGTCAAGCTCCATGATCACGGGTAGTGGAACCATGACTGTCCAACGCATGCTTTCCACAAGAGAAGCAAACATTGATAAAGAGGATAGCAGAATGTTAGTGTCGACGACAAGGACCGTATAGCCGGCGACGATAGGCAACAGAGGTCTCTCTGAGTGATCCTTCTTGGCAGATCGAGGTGCTCGGCGGGGAGTAGTCTCCGACTGTTGTGCTGACTGAAGGAGATTCCGTAAGTATCTCCGGCGAGCCTGGTAAAAATAGAGTAGATGAGCTTGGGTTTTAATATAAAAGGTGGAAACAACTGACCTTGAGAGCCTTTACTTCTTCGCTGTCTTCGTCGTCGTCGTCGTCGCTATCTTCAGACAAATTCTCAAGACTATCATCATCAACGTCCATGGAATCATCCGCCCAGCGTGTGCCCATTCTCCTCTTCTCCTCCTCCTCCTTCTCAATTCGATCCTGCTCATTCCAGCGCATAACTTTCTCGGAAAGAACGCCTTCCACCTTCCACTCCCTGGTACCCTCAACCCACGTCAATCCGTCGACAAGTCCAGCGATACCCACAGCTGACCGAATCACCCTCACCCAGCGCTTCTTTGTCTCGTTCATTGCATCGCGATTACTTCCCTCGTGGTCGCTGTCATCATCTTCAATGTGACCATCCGTCATCTCCCTTGCCTCACTCTCATCGAGAACTTCAATCTCTGCTCGTCGGTCCTCGCCACTCTTCCAGTATCCAGGCTGGAAGACCTTCCTTCCTACCCATTCCATACCCCTCAGGCACCAATCCTCCGGAAGAGGAGGAGCCATGTTACTTGTCAACATAGTCCACCTCTCGCCATCAGGTCCAGCGGATGTGAATGGTGCTAACCCTTGCGAAGACATGACATTCCTCGGCACCATAGCAAAAAGGGCGGCCATTTGCTCCCACGGAATGCTTCTCTCCAAGACCTCTCGAATCTTCTGCTGCTTCAAGACAGTCGCTAGGAAAGTTAGGAGGATAGTCAGATAAGGGTTGACCCTCGATCGGGCAAAGGGAGAAGGTTTCCTAGTTGGATGACGAAGGACGTATGATAGCATGGAGAACGTGAGTTGAAGAGCGAATTTGAAAGGCATCGGAAGAACGGTCGAATCAGCCTCAGCCTCCGATAGCACAGGAGAACACTGGAGCTGTGTCTTCTCGCCGTGCGCGTCATCGTCCACGTCCATGCGGTCGTCGCGAGCCGCCTCCCGCTTAGCAACACGCATGAGAACCCCGTGTGTGGCAGAGCTAGCATCCTTAGCACCAGCGAGCTTCTTTAGTACACCAGTAGGCTTGCCGTACTCAAAGACTGAGCCAATGTTGACTACTGCCATCATAATCCATTCTCGCTCCTCCGCACCTTCGAGTTCAAGTCGCTCCATGAACCGCGAAAATGTGGGCTGGAAGTCGTCGAGCTGGATATTCGTGAATAGCATACCGTGCAGAAGGACGAAAAGGTCGGAAGCACGAGCATCAGGTTGTTGTCGGCGAGCTTGTGCTGAAGAAGACCATATAGGTAAGATGTTCTCCCGAGATGTTGGGAAGGGGTGAAGGGAGGTCATGCTAAATACAATTTGTTAGTTTTGTCAGATGAAAAAAAAAATCCAAAAGAGACTGACCTCTTCACAAAGTGGTAAATACCTCTTAGTTCTTCTCCCTCCGCCTCGCGACAGAGAAGTCCCAAATGATGGTGAAGTTTGCCCGTCCCAGGCTGATCTGCCAAACCAGTCCCATACCAGTCTCTCGCAATCGTCCTCCACCTCTCCTTCTCCGGCTCAAGTTCCAAAGCTCGTGCAGCAGCTATGCCAACACTAGGTGAGGGCGAATCGTCGATCCTCGCTGCAGGAGCATCGCTGACAGATTTGGCGTCCGCAGGAAGGTCATTGCCGGAGGCATCGGCAACCGAATGCGCAGCAGCCTCTGATACGTTCGCAGCGGTAAGCGCAGATCCGTTGCCTGCACCACCTGTAACCATCGCGGCAACGGCCATGCGATACCGAGCCAGATCACCTAGTGCTTCCAGCCACGATTGTCGAAAGGTTGCCAATGGTTGTTCCTCGTAGAGACCGGTGTAGAAAGTGTAGGCATAATAAATATACTCTTGTAAAAGTTCCATGGCAAGTGTGGAAGTGAAGGAAGCGCGACGAAGAGACTCAAGAATCTTGTGAAAGCCAAACATCCACAATCGCATGATGATGTTATACTTGGTTGGAATGTGGCGTAAAGAGGCCGGAACCGATGGAGCGAGAGAAATTTCAAGCATGTTGTGTATACATTCGACGAGTCTGGTTTGTGTTTGAGCGCTCTCAATCAATCAAGGGCAAGATATAAAACACACCGCTTGTGATCCTCGATTCGTCTGGTCCATTTCTCCTTCTCGACATCCTCATCCTCTAAAGAGCTCTTGCCTTTGAGCAGAATTCTGCTACTTTCTCTGCCATCGTCGTCGACCTCTGCATCCTCAGCTTTGATCTTGGTCTCTAGATTTGTTATATTCCGGTAGAGCTTCTTGAGTTGAGCGGCGAACACATTTCCGGGCCCGTCCTCGCTGCTAGTGTTGGGTTTGTTCTGATCAAAGAGTGCGGAGGAGGCGGAAGAGCCGTCGGTAGTAGAAGAAAGTGTGAAAGTAGAAGATATCTGTGAAGCAGCGTAGGATGAGGTTGAGGAGGCAGAGACGTATTCGCCTGATGACTTTGGTGTGGGCACCGGACGCTGATTTTGGTTGGGTCGAGCAAGGACAGCAAAACGTACAGGGTCGTCCTTTCGATGATCGAATAACTGGCGACTGGGTGCATCCCGATCTCGTTCACGAGTAGCACTGCTCGGCAATGCCTTGTGACGAGAAATATGAGAGTTACTGCCTTCGTCTGACATGGCTTCGGGCTCTGTAGTTCGGCGCATCATGGGTATAGGATCTCGCTCCGGATTGTAGAGTTTGGATGACTGATTCGGTCTTGAGCCTGGCGGAGGGGGACGAGATATGTGGAGCTTGCGAGAAAACTCATCTGCATCTGCATCTGGAGCAGGTCTGTGTACTACGACCTGAGGAGAAGCGTGAGGTTTTTTCGGAGAGCGAGAACCGGAAGGAGGTGGAGGGGGTGGGGGACGAGAAGGTTTGTCGGCTCCTGGCATTCTTTCAGACTTGTCCTTGGGACGAGTAGCACTAGAAAGAGGAGCAATAAGAGAGATGAAAAAAAGATATATAGATACGAGAAATTTACACAGCCGTGCGCCTCCTGAGGGCGATGAGCTTTTCAGCGATATCAGTTGGCTGAGGAGAATCCTCGCGTTGCTTTCCCTTTGAAGGTTTGTGAGGGTCAGGATTGTTGACCTGAACATGCATGATGGAGGTAAAAGGGAAAGAAATTGGTGTGCTGCGCTCTTCTACAGTGCTACTCACTCTCTCTCCGCAGCACTGCGATCAGTCACGTGGTTATCGATCGTGTTCCGCTCCGCCATTTCGGTGCCTCCTCACCCGCGTACCCGCCGTCTGCGGCCCAGTCCGCTTTATCAGAGCCGCAGTTATCCTCTAAAATAGTATATTTTTTCTGTCTGTCGGACAGATATCTTTCAGATTTCATGTATGGTACCACCGAATTTCGCCCGAGACTGACACGCCACAAGCGGTCCATATGATATCAACCAACCAACCTGGCCGCAGCTTCCGCCACTTCATTTGCGCCTCACGACTCACGGCTGCGCATTTTTTATCAACGTGGCAATCTGTATTCTCATTTCGTATCTATCAGGAAAGGGAATTACACACCTCCATATAAATATCCGTGGCACATTCAAGTATCTTTCGGGTCCGGGACAGACACCAACCAAGGTACTACCTTGGCATTCAACCTCCTGAGAAATCTTGCTCCAAACCGCTTCGGTAGCTCCTTCCCATCCCACTGGTCGATGAGTCGGATGATCTTGTCATTGCCATCAAAGTCAACGACGATGATTGACTCCACCACCTGGGACAACACAGCATTAGGTACAAAATCGTTCATATAGGAGATAGCTATTTACCTTCTTTTGCTTCCACAGCTTCCTGGTGTATTCCTGTTTTTGAAAATACACTAGCCTGTTAGGAGATGTCGTGGATGACATCACCCTGGTAGATAATGTTTGAGACGAGGAGAATATTTTGGGCTAAGCACGCAATTCAGACGATGTATGAAAGTATGTGGACAGGGACGCACGAGAGCAAACCACTGGACATTCATGGCAGCTGTCAGTGTCTGGGCTGTGAGAAATAAGAATGTTGTATTTACATACTTGCGCAGCGTATTCATCATATCCTCTACACTCCGAAAGGGGGTCCTATGGCGCCGAATTAAGTTTGAAGACAATTCAATATGGTGTAGGCCAACCTCGAAAACTGCATCCTTGTGCCAAGATCTTTCGAAAATCTCCGTCGTAGGCCGACAGCAATACAGCTCCTTCAAATCTTGCAATACCCTTTGATGATGCTGTTCTACCTCTTCAGGGGGTCCAGAACTAGTTCGCCTCTCAACAGTGGAGCGATGTCGATGTCCTAAAGTATCCACCCCCGAATAATGTGCGCCTACGGCCGCAGATTTGAGCAAAGCTGGTGTAGGCATCGATCTCGGAAGAAGAGACGGATGTAGCGTTTGTGAAGGAGGTGAAGGAGAACGCGGGACATTCTGAGGTTGAGACTCGGACGTTCGACCTCTAGAAAGCGAGTGAGAGTGTTGATGTGAGACTCGAGTCGGCATGGTGGTAGGGAGAAATGAGATGAATTTGAATTCATTGTACTTAGGGTCTAGGTCAGCCTTGGCAGAGGGCCGCGGCATGTGACAAGCAGTCATCGTCGTAAATATCATTATTGAAAGTAGAGTAGTACATGAACATTGAACATGCAGTAGCAAGCACCCATAACCACGGAGCGCAATACGCATTCCATCCATACTTTTCTTTCCTAGCCACCGTTGGTCTGTCCCTGCCACAAGCCATATGACTTGCCTGGTGTCGTCTGCCATAGACGGATAGTACCTGTGTCAAAGCATGCATCAGTGTCAATCAAAGCATCAGTGTTATATCTAGAGCTCACCATCCTCTGTAAAAACACGTGGCTTCTTTAAGTCATTCACATTCCAGACTAAAGTCAAGAAACACTCACCACTGCCACTAGCATACATCTCTCCGTCGGGACTGAACTCGACGCAGTGGACAGGACCATGATGGCCCTTGAGCACTTCTCGCTCCTCGCCGTCCATACCATGCACCCGAACCCACTCATCGCCTTGATTGCCAGTGACAAATCGATCTTGAAGGATGGGGTGGATTGATGCGGACGAAGGAGAGTAGGGAAGTGTTAGTGTATGAGGCTGAATGCCGCTATTTGACGGCAGTGCGGGAATAAAGGCGACCGTGTTGCCAGAGGTGACAACCAATCTTCCTGTCTGGGGAGAAAGTTCCATCGATGTGATGGCTTTGGGGAAAGTAATGCTGGTGGTCAGCGTTCTAGTTCGAAGATCCCACCACCTATAACGGACAAGATGAGAGCCTGAGCGTTCACGAGAAACGTGTAACTTTACTTTATGATTCCATCTTCACCGGCAGTGACACCGGTATGGTCCCCAACCCACACGACACTCTTCACCGTTCCGTCATGAGAGAGGGTGCCGGTTTCACTTAGTAAATCTGGATCGGCGTCAGGTCTGCTAAGGTCAAATATTCGCACTTTCTTCTCCTGTCCTCCGGTGAGTAGATGCGAAGACGATGGCGATATGGCAACGCTGCGGACGATGTGATTATGGGGGAAGGAATGGAGAGCATTCCCGGAATAGGTATCCCAGATTTTCCTGTCAGATAAGATGAAAGCTCAAAAAGATGAAATAGAAGACGATGGATAAAGAAAAAGTTACGCAGTAAAATCTGCACTTCCGGAAGCTGCTCTGGAGGCGTCAGGAGAAAGCTTGGCACTCCAAACAGCGCCTTTATGACCGAGAAAAGTGCCAATCCAGTCCCCAGTCCATTCCCTCAACATCGGATTTCCATCTTTACAACTGGATATGAGCAAGTACGTGCCGTCGTCTTGTATCGGAGAGAAGGAGAGGTGAGTGACGGGGCGAGTGTGTCCTGGCGCGACGAGAGGAGTAGACTTTGAAGGAATAGACATTAAATGGTACGCGTAAGAAAAGATGCTAGTAGGTTGGTCGTTATACAAGCGCACTGCGCTGTGGCGGAGTGAAGAGGATGCAAAACTGATTTTCTTGGTACAAAGGTGTTGTGACAGCAGCTGGGCCTTGTTGTCACGTGTCACGGCAGTGCCTGTCACCACCACGTGACCAACGCGACATACTTACACTTGTGGCGGTACAGCTGACTAAGCAAGCTCCTAGATTGCGCCATTCAAGTCGTAAATCGCAACACATTGGCAAAGACGAAATGTAAAAATATTTATAACCCGCAGGTTTCAATACAGTTTTCCCCCGAGATTGCGTTACTTCGCGTAGTAGGTGAAGTGATAGCATCAGTGGTGTCTCCTCTCACTGTCTCCCTTCATTCATCATGATCCCCTCTGCCAAAAGTGCTGGAAAACGTATCATCGGTTATCCCGAGGACACTGTCCCCGTCGTCACTGTCGGTGACTGGTTAACAAGATTCAAAAGAAATCCAGTACACTATGTTGGTATCTTTCTTGTCGTCTTTTTCTGGTTCTGACCCTCTCGTTCCTTTAGGTCATCAGTTACCTCCTCAGTCTCTTTCCAATTCTAGGCTGGATAACAAGATACAGTATGTTTTCATTCTTTTCAGTGCGCTGGTCACTCAACCTGTCTACAGATTTTGGCTGGCTCACTGGAGATGTCATCGCTGGCCTGACCGTCGGCATGGTTGTTGTCCCTCAGGGAATGTCCTATGCTCAAGTACACATTTTTACCGAGCGGCATGACCATATCATGATTTGACACGCCGATTTTAGATAGCAACCCTCCCCGTTGAGTACGGTCTATACTCATCCTTCGTAGGAGTCTTGGTCTATTGTGTTTGTGTCCCCCCTAGTCATTTTACAAGCTAGCAATACTAACCCATCAACTTTTTCAGTTTTTCGCTACATCAAAGGATGTGTCTATTGGACCTGTTGCTGTGATGTCCTTGACTGTGTCGCAGATTATCAAGCACGTAGATGCTTCTCATCCTGATCAGTGGGAAGGTCCACAAATTGCTACAACCGTGGCATTCATCTGCGGTTTCATCGTACTCGGTATTGGCCTGCTCCGACTGGGCTGGTTGGTCGATTTTATTCCCGCCCCTGCTGTCAGCGGCTTCATGACCGGCTCTGCAATCAACATCGTCGCAGGCCAAGTACCCGGACTAATGGGTATCACAGGCTTTGAGTAAGTTGATGTTAAAGCATAATGTTTCATGCATAACTTAATATCGTACTCGCAGTACGCGAGCTGCTACTTTTCATGTCATCATCAATACACTCAAAGGACTTCCAAGGACCAAGTTGGACGCTGCGTGGGGGCTCACAGGCCTTGTCTCCTTGTATGCCATCCGCATCCTGTGCGATCAACTCACCAAAAGGTTCCCTCGTCGAGGTTCGTATTGCTTATGAGTTGACCGTTGCCTCTTTTGACTGTATTTTCATCTCCAGCGCGCGTCTTTTTCTTCATGTCCGTTTTCAGGAATGCATTCGTTCTTCTTATCTTGACGATTGCCTCCTGGCTTTATACGAGGCATAGAAAAAACTCTAAAGGCAGCTATCCTATTAAAATTTTAGGTCAAGTTCCCAGTGGTTTCCAACACATTGGACAACCCACCATTGACCCTGAGCTCGTCAGCGCTCTCGCTGGAGAGCTTCCCGTAGCCACGATCATCCTTCTTCTGGAGCACATCGCCATCTCGAAGTGTGAGTAGTCTAACTATCTCACGTTCAGGTTCGCTTCATTTATATTGTTATCAGCATTTGGTCGAGTGAATGGCTATAAAATCAATCCTAACCAAGAGCTCATCGCCATCGGCGTTACAAACACGGTCGGCTCTTGCTTTGGCGCATATCCAGCCACGGGATCATTCTCTCGGTCGGCCCTCAAATCCAAGTCTGGCGTACGAACTCCTTTGGCTGGAATCATAACTGCCGTTGTGGTGATCGTCGCGCTATACGGCCTCACACCAGCGTTCTTTTGGATTCCAAGTGCCGGTCTTTCCGCAGTCATTATTCATGCAGTCGCGGACCTCGTCGCGTCTCCGAGCCAGGTTTGTCTATTGTCAAGTCCGTCTGATAGCAGAATCTGACATCTGCGTACAGGTTTTCTCGTACTGGCGAGTATCGCCTCTCGAGTTCTTGATATGGGTTGCCGCTGTGTTAGTCACAGTGTTCTCTACAATCGAGAACGGTGTCTATGTATCGGTCTGCGTATCCCTCGCGCTCCTGCTCATCCGCGTTGCACACCCTCGAGGAGCATTCCTCGGTAAAGTGATACTCAAGGACGATGTTCCGGGTAGCAAAGAGCATCGTGAAGTTTTCGTGCCCCTCGCCAATAATGGTGTGACAAGCCCTCATATCAGAGTCGTACCTCCTTCACCAGGTGTACTTGTTTATCGATTCGAGGAGAGCTACCTTTATCCCAACTGCTCAATCTTGAACTCGGTTCTCGTGGATTATGTCAAAGCGAATATGAGGAGAGGGAAGGATATGAGTTTGGTCAAGCTCAGCGATCGTCCCTGGAACGACCCCGGCCCACGAAATGGGGACGCAGCTTCTGAGCAAGAAGAAAACGCCAAACGCCCTGATCTTCATGCTATCGTACTTGACTTTTCCTCCATGTGAGTACCATGTCTGACTCCAAAAGCACTCGACGCTGAGCTAATCTTCGATTTTAGATCTCACATTGACACAACTGCCATACAGTCGTTGATAGACACTAGAAATGAGATCGAGAGATGGGTAGACCACACCGTAGAGGTTTGTCATGCTGTTATTCATGTGCCTAATACAAGATGTTAATTTCCTTGTTCTGCAGTTCCACTTTGCTACCATACTTTCGCCGTGGATACGGCGAGCCCTAGTGGCGGGCGGATTTGGCCTCGGTGCCTCCTCTTCCAGTGCTCCCCAAGAGATCGCTGCTGTCGTGCCATATCGTGATGGTTTACGCGATAGACAATTCGGCGATCTTCGTGAAGAACAGGACGACCTTGAAAAGGGCGTCACCTCTGCTAAGGATGCCAAGGACAGGAGTTCAATCGCTTCCAGTGGTCGGAAAGTCAACCTTGACATTGAGGACGATTTCGTTCCGCCTTTACCTATTGAAACACCCTTTTTCCATTTGGACTTGCAAGGAGCCGTGCGTGCTGCAGAGAGCGGGCTGCCTCGACGATCATGACGGGATTTTAAATTATTGTAAACAGTAAAGTGTATCACGCAATTTTATGCTTTCTGTAATGTGTATGCAATATATAATAGTAAATGAACACGAACTTGGGAAGAAATTGTAAACCTACCGATATATTTAGTATCTGGATTGACCCGACTCAGACGTCAGAATCGTACGAATCCGGCAATGCTTTCTCGGCTTTCACTTTTCACATCTTCCTCTCAGGTTCGTTACATCTCTAGCTCCTGCACTAGACTTGCGGGACACAACAAGGTGCATGCACATCGTACAAGATTGAAGCTAGCCTCCTTAGTCTTTGATGATTGCAGTGGTCTAAGATCAAGCAGAAGAAGGGCGCTAATGACGCGTCTAGAAGTGCTGTATTTAACAAAGCGACTCTTGTATGATGACTCCTTGTTTCCTCCACCAACCTCTATTCACTCTTGACATGACAGGACATTGTAAATGCCGCTCGAAGTAAAATTCTGTCAATGTACAAGCTTTTACTTTCAACTGACAAACAATTTTGCGTCGACCAGTTGGAGGATCTGCTGACCCCGAGAAAAATGCTTCTTTGGCTGCAGTTCTGAAACGTTTACGAGCTCAAGACGTGCCTAAAGAGAACATAGCAAAAGCTTTGGCCAAAGTATGTGTGATCAAACATTAGGGCTACTAGTTGCTAACCTGACCATCCTAGGCCTCTAAAGTCAAAGGCTCTGGCGAGAATCTAACTTACGAAGCCATCGCATGCAACAATGTTGGTGTTATTATGTGTGTGAATTCCCCCTTCATTAAGCGCTTTAAAGAGCTAATTTGCTGGCAGAGAGTGCGCAACAGATAATGCCAATCGAACAGTACAAACTCTCCGAGAGATATTGACCGCGCGCAGGTTCGTCCCTTTTTTCGTGCCTCCAAGAAGATACCTAATATCAAATTGTACTTAGTGCTCGAATAGCACCTGTCGGGTTCATGTTTCAGCGGAGTGGTTTGGTGAAAATCAGTTTGGAGAAGGGGCCAGATTTTGACCAGCGTATGGAGAAGTTGGCAGAAGTAGGGCTAGACAACGGGGCTGAAGACTTTGAACAACTACCTGCGAAAGAGGACGAGTCTCATGTGGAAGTGGAGGTAGGTCTTCTTGATAATTTTCTGGAACTATAATGTTCTAAATCATCCATCATAGTTCACATGCGAGCCTTCCCTATTATCCAGTCTAACCAGTGCGCTAACACAGTGTGAGGCTACGGAGCTTATAGCTAGTGAGCTGGTCTACAAACCTCTCGAAAGTGCTGAGCTTTCCGAAGAAACGGAAGAGATACTCGACGATTTGGTAGAAGCCCTCGAAGCTCATGATGATGTTGTCCGGGTGTGGACTAGTGCTTCGTAGATCGTAGTCTGGATATCGCAATACAACGGCGACGGACGAAAACTCCACATCAGAAAAGTTCTCCAGCTTGTGTTCATTTGACGCCTCAAGTGTAACCCACTGAATGCTCCCTGTGTACAGCAAGTTTCGGCTAAGTTATACAAACATCTTAGGCACGAGGCGCTGGTCCGTTCACTTGGAACGCTTCTCTACATCCAGCCGTACATTTGGGTCCATCCTCACATGAGGGAGGCTTAAGCGTATGTACTGTCGACAATCTACAGTACATACATGTCTGGGTCCGGAATTGGGGAGAAAAATACTGTAGGAGCGCACGTGATCGCGTTTCATTTCCACCGCGACGCGACAACCGATATGAGTCGCTCCACTTCCTCATATTCGAAAGCAAAGGTTCAACTTCTCTCGTGATGCAAGGTAAGTAGGCAGATGTCTCAAGAACAAACGATATGGCGACAGGGACCTTTGGTTCCCGTCATTTTTACGTTGTAGCCCAGGCTTGAAAAGAGGCCGAAAACGTGTCTGCAAGAGCTCTGAAAGCGAGGGACCACGAGGAAAACATCTACCAAAGAAGCTCAGATGCGCATAAAACTCGTATGAATATCACGATGGATCGCTCGCTTAAAAGATATCGACATCGCAAGGATCGATAGCATTGAATCTTACTTTACAAGTGTGTTTTTTCCTCTATACACGCGATACTAATTGTAGCCAAGCAGTTACTCGAAAATCCAAGCTTCCAGAGCGCTCTTGTACTGAGTAACACCCTCTGGGAACCAACTGAAAAAACGTCAGTAAAGAGAAAACGCTTGTATGTGGAGATGCAGCTCACAGGGCAATCTCTTTCTGAGCACTCTCGACGGAGTCAGAACCATGGCAGATGTTACGGCCAACAGCCAAGCAGAAGTCACCACGGATAGTGCCTGATAATCGAATAAACGTGTGCTGTAAAGAACAGTCAAAGGAGGTGCTCACCAGCGTTGGATGCCAAGGGGTTAGTAGCACCAAGCATAGCACGGCCAGTTTTGACGGCATCAAGTCCCTCCCAGACCATACCAACAACAGGACCGGAAGCCATATACTTGATCAGGCCAGGGAAGAAAGGCTTGCCCTTGAGATCTGCGTAGTCTGCAAAGGAGGTAAATATAAGTATTTAGGAAGCGAAATTCGTGAAGAAAATTACGACAAACGTTTCTCAAGGTGCTCAGGGGTGGCGTGGACAAGCTTCAAAGCAACAAGCTTGAAACCTCTGTCCTCGAAACGAGCAATGATCTTGCCAACGAGCCCGCGTTGGACACCGTCGGGCTGGTGAGTAGAAAGTGATCAGGATAAGAATGAAGAGCCAGATGAATGTGATAGATACCTTGACCATGATATAAGTTTGCTCGGAGGTGGACATGGTGAAGATGGTAGTAGTTAAAAGACTTGAGGAGGTTGCTGGCAGATTTGACCTTTAAATACTTTTTATCTATCTTCGATCTCTACAGCCACAGAACCAAACACAGACAAACACATACCGAGACTGACCGTGTCCCGGAAATTTCCAGGTGGTCACTTCAAAATGCCTCTCTTCCCTGCGCTCAGTTTCTCTTTGGCTCCTCGCGTTCTCGCTTCAAAATCCCTTTCGAAATGGGTTACACCCATTGCCAACTGGTACGCTGACGCCTCTGGCTACAGGAAGTACGGTTTCAAGTATGATGACCTCTGTGAGTTACCTATGTTGTTCTCTCTTGCTTGTTCTACGTCTTCTGAACCCCATTCCAGTAATTGAGGAGCGCGAAGATGTCCAGCGGGCATGTATTTCTCTATCTTGCAACTCTTCACCTACCCCCTAATCATGTTTCTCGACTTCAGGCTCTGGGCCGTTTGACTCCTCGCGAGAAGTATGACCGCGCTTTCCGCCTCAAGCGTGCTTCACAAGCTAGTGTCCTACACGCCCCTCTTCCCAAGGAACAATGGACAAAGCCCGAAGAGGTGCAGTCTTAGAGCTTCAGCACGCATATTCCTACTCACATCTCCGACTCGTATAGGATGTCCGGTACCTTGCACCTCACGTCGTGGATGTTGCGAAAGAGGATACTGAGAGGGCAATGTGGGATACCGTCTATGTATCCAGGAAATAGATGTCACTCTGTCCACTAGAATTCACACTAATCTGAAACTTAATACGGGTTAGACCAGAAGTCGGCAGCCTCTTGTTCTGCATCATCACAAATTATTACATGGGATATTTGAAAAGATATGCACTTTCCGCACGACGTTAAATGAACCTCACAGAGAAGTTTGTTTGCTCTCAGGCTGGGCAGTTTAATGATTCTTTCCCAAGTACATATTTATTTCAAAGTATGTCTTATACATCTATTTGTCTAGATACTACGGCTTTCTATCCCCCTAAACCCGTCTGGAGAAAGTCATTCGCGGAGTCCATTTAAAGGGTAAAGGCCTTGACGAGCGGCGAGACAACGGGACCGCCCTTCTGTTTGTAGAAGTCGACGACCTTCTTACCAACGACGGCAATGTCTTGCAGAAAAAAAAATGCAATTAGCATGCAATACACTAGCTCGAAACACAAAGAAACATACTTGAGCCAGTAATGCCAAACTTCTCGTACACCTTCAGATAAGGACCAGAAGCACCCCAAGCAGGAAGACCATATTGCTACAAATCATACCAGGATCAGCATGCAGCACTAGGGATGGAACTAGGCAAGTGCCCGGAAACATCACTAACCTCGTGGCTGTACTTCTGCCATCCAGCAGTCGAAAGAGCTTCAAGAGATAGAATAGGTGCACCACTTCTGAGCACGCTTAACTTGTACTCCTCAGGTTGTTGGTCAAAGACAAGCCAGCAAGGCAAGCTGACGACTCGTGTCTTGATACCCTGAGCCTTGAGGAGACTAGCAGCCTGAACGGCGATCGAAACTTCACTTCCAGCACTGACGATGGTTAGGTCCTCGCCTTCCTCTTCCACAACTGTGTATCCACCCTTGCTGGCTTTCTCAATGGTCGAGCCCTCGAGATTCGGGAGGTTCTGTCGAGAGAGGGAAAGGATGGAAGGTGTCTTCTTGGACTTGAGAGCAACAAGATACGCAGCGGAAGTCTCATTGCCATCAGCTGGCCGCCAGAAAGCAACGTTGGGGGTGGCGCGGAAGTGGATGGCGGTCTCAACAGGTTGGTGAGTGGGACCGTCCTCACCGAGACCAATGGAATCATGAGTAGCTGTACACGTAACTAAGTGGCTGCCTGCAAAAGCCGAAATCAGAAAGTACTCACCGACCCAAATCACCTGGTGACCACTAAGGGCAGAAAGACGGACAGCACCAGCAGCGTAAGAAACGAAGTTCTGAGTAAGTGCATCAGCTGCGTGCTATCATTGTCAATATATCAAATTCAATCTTACCAAGAATGTTGCAACAAAGGGAATGATTCCGCCATATGCGGAGATACCATTGGCAATGGCACCCATACCGTGTTCACGTACACCATACCGGATATATGTACCAGCGTAGTTACCGAGACCCGTGCTGGGAGGCTGGAAATCAACAGAGCCCTTCACCTTCGTGAGATTACTGCTAGTCAAGTCCGCAGATCCTCCCAGAAGATCAGGCAAGACAGGAGTAATAGCAGTGAGGACAATCTCCGAAAGCTTCCGTGAGGCTTGAGCAGCATCGCTAGCCTTGTAAACAGGTAGAGACTGCTCCCAGTTGACAGGAAGCTCGCCGGCGATGCGACGAGTGAGTTCAGCATGCTCTTTGGGGTACTTGGTACCATAAGCGGCCAGAAGATCATTCCATTTAGCTTCAAGAGCAGCTCCACGTTTGCCAATCTCGGCATACGCTTCATAGGTCGAAGGAGGGACGTAGAAAGATTGATCAGCAGGCAACCCGAACGTGGTCTTGAATGCTTGGATATCGTCCGCTTTCAAAGCTTTTGACATCGCCAGGTTAGAAAGAATCGAGCGAAGTGGTCAAACTTTGATACATACGAGCTCCATGGACGCCATGAGTTCCTTGTTGTTTTGAACCGTACCCGATAGTAGTCTTGAGGCGAATTATGGTAGGCTTGCTCTTTTCAAGCTTGGCTTCGGCGATGGCATTATATATAGCAGCAAGATCTCTGTTTTATTCGTTCAACGATAGTTTGCAGATGCTTGAAACGAACTTACGTATCACCGTTGTCTACATGGAGGACCTGCCAACCATAAGACAGGAAACGCTGTTCGACATTCTCAGTGAATGCAACAGCAGTATCACCATCAATAGAAATATCTGTATGTAAATATGAGAAACAGTCGTAATAAGAAGTGTTTAACCGTACGGTTATCATCGTAGATCTACCGCTCGTGTGAATTGAAAATACAAGAATCAAGAAAGCGTGTACCACGTACCACAATGAGGTTGCCCAGCTGAAGATGGCCAGCAAGAGAGGCAGCTTCGCTAGAGACACCCTCCATAAGGCACCCATCTCCAGTGAATACTGCAGAATAAGGTCTATCACCAAAGACATTTCTTTATTTGGCCTGACAAGAAACGCACCATAGGTGAAATTGTTAATAAGATCAAAGCCATCCTTGTTGTATACAGCAGCAAGGTGGGCTTGAGCAATAGCCAGTCCGACACCGTTGCCAAAACCTTGCCCGAGAGGGCCGGTAGTCACTTCAACCCCTATAGTAACATAAGAAATCACTCAAATGGGATCACGAGCATCCAGGCTTGCCATCAGTGTGCCCAGCTTCCGGGTGACCAGGTGTAAGAGAGCCCAGCTGACGGAAAGCTTTGAGATCATCCATGGATAGCTTGTATCCCATGAGGTGCAAGAGAACGTATTGCAGTGCGCAACTGAAGAGTGAAGCACAGTTGCAACCAACATGAAGTCACAAATAATAATGAACATACGCATGTCTATGCAAACCTTTAATCTATGTTGCGCATCGAGAACAGATACAAAGTGCTTACCCGTTGGAAAGAACAAAACGATCGCGGTTAAACCACTTGGAGTTCTTGGGGTTCGCGTTCACGAAACTGTCAACAGATTATAACCAAACTCACATTCTTGATGGGTTACCACATACCGAGAGAAGAGAACGTGTGCGACGGGAGCCATGCCCATCGGAGCACCTGAAAGGCCAGTTCTGAGACTGGAACACGATAAGAAGCGCTGAACGGACCTGGATGACCAGAGTTTGCTTTCGCGACGACATCTGCGGCGAGAGCACGAATAGTAGCAATGGAGATATCGTCAGACTGGTGAGGAGAGAAGGAGGCCATGGTTGGTGAAAAGAGACGAAATGGAAACGGGTGCTGATTAAATAAATTTATTATTTTTTATCGTGATCAGCCGAGTACCGTGTCCCGCGGCTCATCCAACTCCGGCCTTACCCTGATGCACCCACAGCTGTCCGACAAGAAATTGGGTGAGTCCTTTTCATTTTCTCTTCTTCTCTTACTGAATGCACAATAGTCTGTAAGGACTTTATTCAAGCTCTTGAACAATGTCATCTCAGTAACTGGGCAAGGCTCACTGGCGGCTGTAACAAGTACAAGGATGAGATGAATCGCTGCCTTCATAGAGAGGTTCAGCATTCTTGCTATGCTTTTCTGTTCTCTGTCTTACCCCATTTCGAAACAGAGTATGGCACGTTCTTCTCGCAATAGAGAGGATGCTAAGGAGCGGCAAGCCAAGCGAGATCAAGCTATGAAAGAGTTTCTCGAGGACTGAGCTTGGTATCCACCTCTAGCCCTGTCTAATCTCCTACAAAATCATCGCCTTCCTCTGCCTTTCGACAGGCTCAGACTCACTGGACAACCTTGTATTGATTCGCAGATCACTGGGTTTACTCATAGACGACAAACTATCTTACACATGCCCCACATTTCACCGTAATCGCTTCACACAGGTTCCAGTCCGAGCTGTCACCTCCCTCCAGCTACACGTCAATGACTGGACACTCATGCGAGCTCCAATATCACCTCCTTGGCATCTTCATTGATTTTCACTACACTTCCCATTGGTTCGCCTCCTGTTACACTTGCGACCTTTACGCTCTCATCACTCAACTTTACCTGTGCAATACTAGCATTTCCATCGGCTATAGACACTTTAATCTTCCCATCCTTTCGTTCCGTGCGGATTGTGGCTACAGCCGCCTTCCCCTTTTCCGAAGGAACCATCGTCTGCAACAATTGTCCCTCCAAGATGGAGAATAGTTCTATATGGAGATTTTTACCGTAGTCGTAATCCGGACGACCAATGCCAGGAGGGCCGCGTAGCAGAACCGTACCGGGTCGGACCCAGACCGGAATTTCGTCCAGTGGGACTTTCTCCTTGACCCAGAGCGGGCCGATGACTGTACGGCTGTTTTCCCAGAGGTAGGTCCAACGTCCTGCCGGGATATAGTATTCCGTCTCTTCTTCCTGAGGAACAAGCACAGGTGCAACCAGAAGGGATGGTCCCATCATGAATTGCCTGTCAAGATAGTGTGTTGTACGATCTTCAGGGAATTCCAGGAACATTGCTCGTTGCATAGGGTGTCCGTTCTCAGTAGATTGAATTGCCTAATTGCATATGTCAGCTCCAGAAAAAAATCTTCAAGTAGGCAAAGTCAAGCACACCAGTTGATATAGATATGGCATCAACGAATGCTTGGCCTCTAGTAGCTTTGACATGTTTCTCGCTGCTTCTTCGCCATAGTTCCATGGCACACGATACGAAGAGGAGCCGTGTAATCGTGAGTGTGAGGAAAACAATCCAAATGCAACCCATCGTTGGTAGATCTCAGGAGGTGGATGTCCCTAGTTGCGAAATAGCGTGGGTCAACTGAGGTGAAAAAACCATGTAACATTAAAATTTTCACTCACTTCGAATCCACCAATGTCGTGCGAAGCAAACGCGAATCCGGACAGTGTCAACGATAAGCATCCACGCATTGCTTCAGCCATAGCCTCCCAGGTAGATTCACAGTCACCTCCCCAGTGAACTGGAAAGCTAGAAAAGAATCAACGCCTAGTTATACACTAAACAAATCATTTTACCGTTGACCGCCTGCAAAGGATGCCCTAGCGAATAGGACGGCTTCACCAACCCCTAATCTATCACGTAGAATATTGAACACCAGCTCATTATAGATAATCGAGTACATGTTATGCATCCGATATGGATCGGAGCCGTCGTGGAATTTCACAGAAGCATGAGGGATACGTTCAGCTTTGAGAGGGTATCAGAGACGTTCTCTGATTAACTAGTGCCTTACCAAAGTCTGTCTAATGTTCGCAGATTTAGAATACTCCACGCTCAAGAGATGGCGTGTAAAACAAACTCACCTTGAAGCAGTCAACTCCGAGATCAATGAGAGTATTGAGTTTTCCTTTGTACCATTCACATGCTTCGGGATTCGTAAAGTCAACGATAGCTAGTCCAGGCTGCCAAAGATCCCATCTAGAGCAAAGGGTGAGATTGGAGTCACCTCCAAGCACGATTAAGCAGTACTAACTGCCATGGAGTTCCATCCTTCCTTTGAATGAAATAACCTCCCTTGACCCCTTCCTTGAAAATAGGCGAAAGCTGAGAGATGTAAGGATTGACTGCAACTCATCATGAGATATGATCACAACTTGAACTGGATTTGTTTCCCTACTCCATACACATATTTTGACACCGAATTTTTGCTTGATCTCGGACAAGTAGGCTTTTGGATCGGGAAAGTTGTCAGGATCGAAAGTGAAGGAACACCTATACTTTAAATGAGTACAATTCGGCTTCCTTTTTCCGTATATACGTACCATTCATATTGCTTCATCCAAAAGCAGTCCAGATGGAAAACGCGAACAGGGATGTTACGGTCCTGCATTCCTTGTAAGAATCCAGATACGGTGTCACTCGAATACGATGTCAAGAATGACGTCGACAGCCAAAGGCCAAAGGTCCAACTCGGCAGTACCCTAGTAGCGAATGAGGTTTTTAAGCGCGATAACAGGGCAAAGGAGCTTACGGAGGGCGTCCAGTCATTCGAGTGTACTTTTCTAGTATCTACAATCCGAAACTTAGTGCGAGATTATGGGAAGGAGGAATATTTACCTGAAGAGGGGTTTCTCCATAGATGATAAAGTACTCCAGGCTACTTCCAGCAACCGAAACGCCTACTCGAGACACCTTTTCACTGCCAACCTCAACTTCGACTTCTCCAGGGTGGTTGATAAAAACACCATAGCCCCGATTGGTCATGTAAAAGGGAACACACTTATATGCCTGATCACTAGAAGTTCCACCATCTAACCGAATGTCAACATGATTAGATGGGACGTGACACTTTAGCTACCTTGGTTCCATATCTTGATCGACTGGCCTATGATAAAGTATAAGTCCAAGGATAAATCCTCAATAAACATCCCACCAACCATTTTTAACGAAAGCACCAAACTGCTCCCCAAAACCATATACCAACTCTCCAGGTGAAAGGTTCAATTCTGAGTTAATATAACGCACAGTAGGAGGAAGAGGTTCCGGGTTGGGATTCGAGCTCGGATCTTGAGCTAAACAGGAGCTATTCGATGCACTCATAAGAGTCCATTTAGAAGGAACGTCGAATATCCCTTGGTGTCGAGGTCCCGCGAATGTAAGTGTCCGAGTAGGCGATTTGAAAGTGATTGTGTACGGGTTCTCGGTGATAACTGCGGTGAGTCCTGCAGTTGTCAGGGAGTAATCAGAATCGGTCTTGCTGAGATTGACATTCATAGTCGGTTTGCTATCGGGAAAGAGAGGGATATTGACTGTGGGCTCGATGTGACTGAAGTGGTCAATCTTCACTCCGACGACGCCCTCAGTGGGAGAGTAGACCTTGATCGTCAAGACAGGACCTGCAAAGAGGTTACGTTCAGAGAGAGAGAAGTTTTCATCATCTTTAGCTACGTACCGCCCAACGTATCACCGCGGTGTCTTATAGGTCTAGTTGAGACCTGCAATTCGTATCCATCAGACTGCTGGTCTACTTTCACAGCCTGGAGAGCATAGTATGGCTTTACGCCACTCTTCAAGAGCCAAAATCCATCGATAAACTTCATAGTGGGTGAATCAAGAGTCGGTCAACATCTGGTTAACATCCCTGGTGGTTTAAGTGAAGAAGCATTAGATGGCGGCCCGCGGAACCGGCCGAGGTAATCCCGAGATGTCTAGAGAGAACAAGGTCCTGTGATGTTATCTTCAGAAGTATGGTGTAACCAAAGCATACCAGCAGGTTAGACGCGTCCAGACGCGTCGTCGAGCCAGCCCGAACTTGGGAGGAGGCGACTAGAGGCGCCATTCACGTGATCGTGGATCGTGCAACAAGCATTCAAATCTCCTAGGGAACTACAGGCTACAGCCAGTCTTTCGAGGAATACTAGATGAGTATTGGTATAGCCTGGTACGGTGCATACTAAGCCACTTGTCGACCTCGAGATTTACCGCAATCGGAAATGTCCGATCCAAAACGTGGCGCGGAGAGTAAGTTGCTTTGAAATCAGAATGAAATTATGTACAGCAGCTGAAGATGACTCGAGTCTTTTGTACCAATGACTTCAAGCCTTAGCTATCCCTGGGACGAAACGCCTCTCATTCACTCTCATCACATCTCCAAATCACTAGGAATCGATGCATATCTAAAACTTGAGGTCGGATTCAAAAGTTCATGTCATTGTCAACTGCGAAAAAGTACTCAACGCCGACGTGATAATTGACAGAACCTGCACCCATCGCACTCGTTCAAATATCGAGGACTCTCTCTCTTCGTGCTCAGAGCCAAAGAAGAACACGGACCGAACGTCCATCTCGTTGTAGCATCCGGAGGAAACGCAGGATACGCAACAGCCTGCGCCGCAAATAAATTCCGTGTGAGGTGCACTGTGTACATCCCTGAAGGTGTTTCAGAGAGTACGCTAAAGCTTTTGAAAGCTCAGAATGCGGAGGTAGTGGTCATCGGCAAATTCTATCTGAAAGCGTTGGAAGCTGCGAAGGAAGCCGTCGATAAACAGGAGCACGCGTAAGTTGGCCTTTCAATAAGATGATGCACTGTGACGAGGAAAGCAGTGTTCTAGTCCATGCGTACGACCATCCAACCCTGTGGGAAGGCCATGGCACGATGATTCAAGAAATTCATGAACAATTAGCAAAAGAGGGCCAGCCCAAGCCAGATGCAATCGTTTGCAGCGTAGGTGGAGGGGGATTACTTGGTGGTCTTATTACTGGTTGTAAAAAGGTCGGATGGGATGACGGTGAGTGCAATCCATACAATATAACTCTGTTCAGCTCTCACCTGGCAAATCAGTTCCACTTGTAGCAATGGAGACCATCGGCTCCAACTGCTTTCACCACACCATTCTACTCAACACCCCCTCTTCCAGCGAGTTCGCGACCAAATTACCGTCATACGTGACAAAGGTACACGACGAAGCCTCTCATTTGGACTTGGCACATTTCAACAGCTTCCCATCGAAAGCCTCTGGTTCGCTTGGTGCATCGCAGCCAGCCGTAGATATAGTCAAGATGGCGCTAGAAAGAGCAGGGGGAATACAGTGTGTCAGCGTTCCAGACGAATTGAGCATCCAAACAAACGTCGCATTTGCTGGTAGGTGTTCTCTTCTCCTAATCGTGCATAGAGGTTGAGACAGAATATACCCAGACGATCACAAGATGCTAGTGGAATTAGCGTGTTCTACAGCGCTCGCAGCAGCATACAAGCCTCAGCTTTTAGATGTGTTGGTACCTCCGAAACCCGACGGCTCGAAAAGGTTGGTCGTATGGGTCGTTTGCGGCGGGATGAAAGTAAACGTGAGCGACATGATAGAGTACCGAAGCTTGGTTAAGGAACGGAATGTAACGGGGCATTGGGAAGTTGTACGCAATGACGGAGAAATTGTGAAAGTAGATTACACAGTGTAGAATAGAAAGAGATTGTGACCTAGTTATGAATGCAGTTCAATCAAATAACCCTTCAAGCCTCTAGAACATCACTTACTATTAATTATTTCTTCTCCTCTTCATTCCGCGAACTCCTAGCTAACCGCTCAGCTTTTATTCTGGCTAATTCTGCGCGAAGGGACTGTTGGTCTGCAGGTAGCTCCTATAATAGAAAATCTGAGTGAATAAACGTTTAGTGTATACCATATCGCTGCTTGCATGGATAATTCTCTCTTCCGGAGGAAACAACTTGTCCCGGTACTGTTTGAAACCACTTCAGCGGAAGCTTAGCTGGCCATAAACAAGGGATACGTACTGGAAGAACAGTGCCTCGATACCACGCAGGGTCTCCAAAGTGTACAAGAGCCCAGATAGGAACGAAGAGATACAAAGAAAACTTGAAAATTTCGAGGTTGGGACCTCCCATGATGGTCAAGTTCAGAGAGTATGACGTAATATTTCATTCGACAACAAGTATGTAGTACAGCAAATTTTTGGTTTCTTCTTCCTACTACTCTTACAATTTTACCGTTTCGCCAGGCATTCAGCACTGCTTGGCGTATGTTCCAGAATATTTGCTTCCTTCTCCCTCTTCCAGTCGGCCATGCTTTTGTTCAACCTTGGAACCATGTCCGTGTCCGAGAGCGTTGAGTGCATGAGCGGGCGAATCAGCCTTCATGAGATCTTCGGTGATCTCAATCAAATCAGTGACAAGGCGGTCAACGAGCTTCGAGCCAGATTTAGTTTTGAGGGTACAGTGGACGATACCGGTACTCACCACTTCTGTCATGTTTTCACGGACGACAACACGAAGGATCTCGATCTGCTGCAAATCAGGAGCAAGTTCGTAATTGGGCACGATCCTGCACAGGAAAGGTCAGCATGATGTGGAAAGAGAATCATAAATACGAACCATCCCCGGGAGCGAAGGAGGGTTTGAATCCACTTCTGCTGAGTATCAGGATACTTTTGCTTAAAGTCATCCGAGAAGCGGAAAGAAACAACGGGCAGGCCAGGCTCGTAAGTCTGAATGATGCATCAGTTGGTGAAGTCATGTTCCTGTTCAATACACACCGTAACATCGTCATCCTTGCCCACAGCGTCCTTGAGGGCTGCCGAAGCGCCTCCCACCTTTCTGTGAATGTCGCTCAAGACAGTGTAATATCCACTCTTTTCCAATGCACGACTCAAAAGCCGTGCATTTCGGAGGTCGTCCAGGGCGATATTGCGATAGCCTTCAAAGCCCAAATGGATGAGATTGAAGTACTGGGCGATGATCGGTGCAGCAGGACGCGAGAAATTGAGGGAAAACGAATACTCGATGGAACCAAGGTAGTGTAACTCAAAGATAAGATCCTTGGGCAGATGAGCTTTGTCTCGCCAGACGACCCATCCCACTATAGGGGCAGACTGAACAAAAGCGTTACAAAAGGATGCAATTACTTACCACCAACATAGGAGAGGCCGAATTTGTGCCCCGATGTATTGATGGAAACCACACGGGGAAGCTTGAAGTCCCACAAGAGTTGAGGGGTGGCAAAAGGGGCCACGAAACCTCCAGAAGCACCATCAACTGAAGGAGTGTTATCAGGATATTGTTGGAGATTGAAAACTATTACTGACCGTGAATAGGCACGGAGTGACCGGTCTTTGCCTCGTACTCGTCGAGCAAGTCGGACATTTCCTTTACTGGTTCATAGTGACCAGTGTATGTGCTGCCTAGAATGACAAAAACGCCGATAGTGTTTTCGTCGACGTATTCCATAGCTTTCTTGGGGTCGAGACGGTACTTGCTCTCGACGGAGATGGGAACAAGACGACATTCAACCTCAAAATAGCGGGCGAATTTCTCGAGGGCGACCTGGGCATTGGCACCCATGACGATGTTGGGGCTATATATAGATAAATTTAAAATTGGAGACATAGACGGGAAGGTAACGAACCCTGGCTCATGAATGCTCTTACCGGCAGCCTTACGTTTTTCTTGCCAAATGCGTTTCATGGCAAGACCACCGAGCTGGATGGCTTCAGAGGAACCGGTGGTTGCAGTACCAATAGCTTGTTTGGCAGAAGGGGCATGCCACATATCAGCGAGCATAGAGATGCAACG
>RCHF01003094.1:0-70536 GCA_003987895.1 Neonothopanus nambi | reverse complement strand
GCGAAAGTCTTTCCGCCTACGAATCACCCATGCCCCGACACTACTTTAATTCGATGGATCTTCTATAGGATAGTTGCTATATTGATCGCTCTGTATTACACCATCTTCCTTCTACCTTTACTCCCGCTCTTTTTGATTATCTATGCGTTGCGACATTTTAGAGATATTCGTGAAGAGTATCGCCGACATAAGAGGAAAGATCGACCACGCAAAATGTTTCAATGGCTGCGACGAATTTTGCGCTCCATCAAATATTTTTTCCTGGCGCAATGGTAGGTTATTCCTTACGCGCTCAATCCTTCTTTCCTACTTATTTATTATTTATCAAATAGGGATGTCATCACCAAGTCGCATGCGTGGCTAACTTTCTTCGCAATACTCGTCTTCTATCTGTCGTGGGCAAGCTCTTTGCTTATATGGGTCGTCGACATAGGATATTTTTACTGGGAATTAGCAAATGCGGCCAATCCAGGCTCTGTGGGCGAGTACAACCCTCCAGATGGTTACGATCCCTTGGGATTTGGTCAAGTAAGCCTTCCACTATATTAATGCTCGCTTCAAGGAAAGCTCATACCAAGTGTAAACAAGCTACTGGCAGCCGCCGTCGCTATTCAGCCTTTATGGGAGGTGTTTAAGCTGACATGGAAGCGTCGATGGGATCTCTGGGCATGGGTCAAGGGATATCCGCGATCATTGTGGAACGGGATCATCTTCATTCTCACAGGACATCGGAATCCCTGGTCTAGAGCCATGGCCTCAAAGCTCGAAGAGGGGCATTCATACAATTCCGTCCCACTGAACGGTGATCTTGGAGACGAACTTCCAATGTCGAAGTTAGATCACAAGATCTCCACGGAATATCGTCCTGCACCCGAGGACCTTTCAATACCGCAACAGCTGACTCTTCACGGAGCGCACTCCGATCCTAATATGTTGCAGACAAAGAGCACATTATCCCTATCGTACTCGACAGGACAGGAGAACCCGCCCCGCCTCTACTCCTCGGACTAGCCTCAATGAAGGCTGTAGTTGAAGTGTTCTGAGAAGTTTAGACCTCTTTCAGGAGCCGCTATCGTAATAGAGTATACCCTTATATAATATAATACATCAAAAACCAGTCCAATGCACGATAGTAAAACAAGCGACAGATTGTAATAGCACAAGTATAGCGTGAACGAAGATAACGTACTCTAAAAACATCATGAAGATAATATCTAGGAGCCCTGGTTTCTTCTAGACCAAGAAGAGAAGCTCAGGACACCCACTACGCCCACGATCACCAACGCTGTGCCCGCCCCGACAAGGCCTGGTATAAGCATATACCATGCATTGTCCATGTCGTCTACTTTGGCCGAACGATTTTCCACCAGCGGGCTATTCTCCTGCTTCTTACGTCTCCTTCTGAGTATATCAGTATTTACGCCTGCTTCCACCGTGTGCAGCTCAATGGATGGCATTTCTAACTCCTCGGAAGATGGATCCGACGCAGCAGGAAGCGAAGGGATATCTAGATTTGGCTGTAGCGCTCGAGCACGCTCAAAAAATCTCCCCGCAGCAACACGGTCGCGTCTCCAAGCTTCCGTACCACCTTCAAACAGATATGGTTGAAGGGGCATTCGTATAGATGAAAGGCTCGAGTGAGAGGATGAAACGAGCCCGGATGCAGTGCCCTCCAAATAAAGCATTCCTGCCTCCAAGTATAACTGCGCCAAACCATGCGGGCCTCCAATACATTGGATATAGTAAGTAGTTGTACCGCGATTGGCTTGTCGTTGGGTCTGATAGTCATGATCAGATAGATTGTAAGAGGTATGTATTGGCAGGTAGTATGAGACCAATTTCATGGTAGCCATAGGTGCATGCGCAAGGTGCCAGGCACGTCTGGCGAGATACCATTAGACTGTTATTGTTCAGAAAGGAAGAACGACTTACAGAAAACACTCGAATGCCTCTTCCTTGTCCTTGCGAATATCCAACAGCTCTAAAGCACTAAGTGTTAAGCTAGTGGGATCCATGTTGTACTGGTGTTCTAGTTCGTGACTCGCATTGAAGATTACAGAATTGTAGGCGCTAGGCGCCAATGTCTCTGGAGCCGGACCCACAATCAAAGATGGCCAAATAACAGACTGCTCTTTCTCCAAATGCAGTGTTAACAGCTTTCCTGATTGACCAGGCTGCAATGACTCGAGCGAAGAGAACGAAGGCATGCTGCGCAGGGTATGAGAATGTCCTGGAGATACCGGACGGGATGCATTATTTGAACGGGTGCGCAGACGTTGCTGGAAAGGAAAGACACGAGGCAACTCGTCGGCAGAGGATAGAGTCGGCGATGAAAGTGCAGGAGATGGGGATGAAAGGTCGTCTGCGTCGGAAACTTGGCCGCTTTCTAGAGAAGCTGCAAAGCTGCTTGAAATTTCAGGATCAGAAATGTAGGCATAGGATGAATGAGTAGAAGCTGTTGAAGCAGTTGAGGTAGTTCGCTCCCGGTGTGCCAGTCTAGAGCTTCGTGGCTCAAGCTGCCACACGGAGTTGCTGGGGTCGATGTTTCCATAAAGTCGGCCCTGTAGTCAGATTCATCGACTGAGCACGAACATGAGTAGGAGACCGACTTACTTTGACAATAGGCGCCTGACCACGTACGCCTGCGATGAGATAATTGCGTTCAATGATTACCTGCAATACTGAGGATTTAGGTGGTGTAAGAAGTGCTAACCCCTTGCAACTCACAGAGATATCTTCCTCCGTCGCGTCATAAGGAACGATTAGCAAGACCGTAGCCTAAGGAGAATCAGCCGCGCTAATATTTGACGAAGTCTGCGCAAGTGTCACCTGGTCATGAGACTACTCGAAAACGAGAAATTATATATGAATATAAAGGAAAGAAATGTAGAAGATACCTGATGCCATGAATAAGGAGAGTATCTCCACTCGTGTGTTATTTCCATAGCGTACGACTTGGAAGAAGAACACTGAGTCGTGCTCAGATGCCGCAGGGTAAATGCCGCGGAAGCGTTTACCACGTGCCATCGGTCCCTTATTACAAGTCAGAAATAGCTGTATAGATGTATAGATACTTTAGCAACACTATATACCCCCATGTAACAAGAGAATTTTGAAGGTTAGAGAAAGGTAAGTATGCATGTGAGTAGAAGTTAGCAGGGTATAGTACAAAATAAATCGGTATAATATCGAGCAAGTGACAAATGATATTGAAAGATGAACATGCAAGTGCGTCCGTTATGCCTTCGCATCAGATTGGAGATTAGATGCTATACGTCGAATCCTGTCCTTCTCAGCTTCCATGTGTTGTATCAGCATACCATCCAGCTTTCGCAACGACTCCTTGTCTTGCTGTCTGGCCTTACTGGTAGCTGCTTCCATCGTAGCAGGACGGCGTACACCGTCAATAGAAGAACGCATTTGTCCACCTGCCATAGTATATTTGTAAAAGTCAAACGTGGATGTAGGCGGTCCCCTTTCGCTCCTTTCTGTGAAGAATGTTGCAGACTGAGTTGTGTGACCAATGGGCTGCTTTGGATCTGTTACACCAAAGGGAAGAGTGGGTCTAAGTTCTTCTCTAGAACGAGATATGTGGGGAGTAGAATGATTTCCAAGGCGCATGAACGGAGCCCTTGTGGCCCCTGATGGCATGGACACATTCGACTCCTTTTGTGACTGTGGCGACGAGATCCCGTCCTCAGTATGAGCATCGTCTTCATCTTCACTGTCAGAAGACGAATCGTCAAGATAGTCCAACGCGTTGGGCTGTGTTTGGATAGTGTCAAAGAAGGAAGTAGGAGAAGATGGCGGGGGAGCAGAGTGTATCATGACGTTGATAGGTTCTGAAGGGATTTGTAAAGATAAAGGAGCGATAGAAGGTTGATTACGATGGTGTGATATAGGAAATGGTGGAGTAACTGGTTCAGGAGCTGAAATTTCAAGTCCTACCGGACCAGAAGGGGCGGTTGGAGGCCTATGGTCCAATGAGGAGGCCGTCGAAGGCGAGCTGTGCCCATGCTCAGACGCTGAGCGAGTAAAAGCAAGTGGGTGTCGATTCCGGAAATCTCTATTATGGAGCGACGTTGTCCGCGGGGGAGGACTAAGAGGGATATGCGCCAACGACGAGGACACTCGAGGCGGAGGAGACATGGCATTGCGAGGAGCAGAATCGACGCTCGGTCGATCTGAATGTTGTAACACCGCAGATTCGAGTTCAGACGACGGGCCAAGCGCGTCCTGGAACGCAGATGCAGTAGGAGATGGAGATGGTTGTGAGTGGGAGAAGGACGACCGCGAGCTAAAGCCAGTACGTCTGGACATCGAAGTCGAAGCTCTGGAGATGCTATCCATATCCTCCCCTTCATCTACGGAATACATCGAGCCAGTGGAAGTATCGTGATTCCCTGCCGCGGTCTCTGGATCAGTGCGAGAGGAAGAACTGAGGTATTGTCTGGGGGCATGAGAAGGACCAGGTAATGGAGGGGGTGTCATAGTCATGGCCTCCCTACCCCCGAGTTCACATGTATCAGTCATCACCGGGGAGGACATGGCCTTTCGAATCGCGGCATGAGATGACGGCTGCGAAACCGAGGGCAATTGTGATTCCTCGTCAAAAGCTGTCAGATCGGTCTGGGACAATGAATACAAAGGATTGATGACCTGCCGTCGTGGGGGCGGCATGAGGGGAGTAAGAGGAGTAGACGGTGTTTCCACCCGTGCTGGTAACTGGGTGGAAGGTCGAGATTCAGGGGAGGAGAAATCTCGGCCGCGGCCACGGGCTTGCGTCGAGTGACTCTGTGTAGACGAATCTAAGGGCTGAGAGAAGGAACCATCGTTGTTTTCAATAATGGGGCGACTTATGATTCGTTGCCCCACCACCTTGGATGGGGCTGGCGAGGCCATGGGCGATGAAAATGAACCTGAATTCGGAGATGATATTGGTAAAGCACCTTCTGCTGCAGCGACAAGGTTATCAAAAGAATGGCCGACAGCTGCCTTCAGTAAAGCCTTTCTCCAGTTATCATCCGGGTCTAGCAACGATACTTCAGGGCTCAAGGGCGGCGGTAGACGATCTGCAAGAAGTGCAGCACCCACTGACTCCTCGACGCCCAGTCCACGGATTGCTGAAGCTTGGACAGCAAAAGGATATGTTGAAGATGGCGGGGGCAGGTCCACAGCATCAGTGGGGTCTATCACGTCGTCAATTATATCCTGTTGGGCCCGCTGTGAGCCTTGATCGCGTCTGACTCCGCGAGCCTTCATATCCTGCTCTGCCTGCTTGGCAGCGCTGACTATATCGTCCATCTTCTCCCTTACAACAACGACACGACCAGAGCGTTCGGCATGTCCAGAGGGAGCAGGTGGAGTGTGAGCTTGTGAGGATGTTCTCGGACGCATAAGCTGCGGAAACCCTGAGACAGTGGTAGAGTCGGAAGTTGTTCGTAGAGCTGGTGTGATTAAATCGAATGTCTGATTTCCTCCTACGGGAGTTGTGGGTTTCGGCTTAGACCTGCCTAAACGAAAGAGATCTAAAAATGTAGGGGTAGTAGACTTTTTGGTTTCGCCTGGAGTTGACGCTGCAAAGTCTGATGGGAGAGGCTTGGAATGCGCCGGAGGTAGGAAGTAATTGTTCTTAACGAGTAGGCGGAGCCGATAAGAAACATCATCTTCATCGAAAGTTTGGTACTCGTCCATAATTGGAACGTCCTCGTGTTCGGTTTCGACCATTGAGATAGGAGACGGTGGCAATTCCGTGGAAGCGGAAGAAGTGGATGGAGGGTAGACGGACGAAGACGTTATAGTGTGTTGAGTTAACTCGGAGTCTTGCGTCAAGACCGAATCTCGTACATTTCCGCCAGAAGGATCAAGATGAGAAAGAGGTACACGATTAAAAGCAGACGATGTAAGTCTACTTGTAGTGATTGGTGGCAGACTAGCCGCTTGCTTTCCAGCTTTACTCTGCGATGATGGTGACAGGAGTAAGACAGGTTGAAAGATGCACTAGACGGAAAGATAATCCACGCACTGTACTTGAAACACCCAAAGGTTTGACTAATTCGAAAGATTGATCAGCCCTGGGTTCTTCCCCAAGAGCCTTAACAGGATGTAAAGTTGGTGACCGACTTTGCTTCGCCGCCGTCAAGTTGTTTGGGATAATTGGCAAAGGCTCGTCCACCAGGGCTTTGTCCAGATAGGGCACATCAGGAACCGCTGATTTACCTTTGCGGTCACGTATACTGGAAGTACCAGTGACCGTCCTGGACCTAGATCGGGTCCTTGAACGTCGAGTAAGACTGGCTCCGCTGGCAAGACTAGAGTTGCTGGGAACAGAGCGCAGATCTTCTGGACGCTCTACTGAAGGACCCGCCGCCATTGAGGGCAGTGAGGATTCCATCACCGCCGTTGGCTCAATACGACAAAGTCGCGTCCAAAGTCGGTCCAAAGCAAGCCGACTCTAGAAAATAGCAAACGCCACTATTCCCAATTGTGTTACGTAAGCACGTCCCTCGTTGCTTCAGCCACTGACCAGAACCACAAATGGTCTTCGGTATTTTCAGTTTCTTCCAACCTTGCATCCTTTTGACTCTCTTGTTCCAGCTCTTCCCCAAGCAAATGGATGGCTTCCAATATGGCAGCTTGTGATTGCTGGAACAGCTGTTTTTAACTCTGTGCAAAACTTCATGACCTTAAAATTGACCAAACGACTGTATGCAAATAACCCTTCAGTAGGTGCGTCAAGCTCGTTTACTAATTGTACCCTCACTGAGCTCAGTATTCTCAACTTAGTGACGCCTTTGCAGGCTCGCACGTTTGCTACATGGACTCTCACCGCTGCAGTAGTTCGCGCATACGCAGCTTACCACATCCACGAGAAAGCGTAGGTCATGTCTCGCGTTTCTTCTTGCCATTCCATCTAATTTGGTCGTAGCATATATGACATAACTATGTTCACGTATCTTATTGCTTTCTCTCATTTCTTTTCTGAGCTTTTGATCTTCCGCACCGCGAAGTTCAATGTGCCTTTCGGATTTCCTGCTTTCGTGTCCGGTAAGCTCATATGGTTACCTGAGAGAGTACTCATACTCATGTTTCCAATAGTCTTCACAATGGTCTGGATGTTTACACAGTACAACTACTATACCAAGATAGCCTAGATATCAAATCGAAAGACCAGATCTTGCTTGTGTCCAACAGTCCACGAGTCATTTTGTCAGAGACTTGACGCGTTCTTGAACCTGCTTCCTGTAATATATTTTGAAGTAATATCTCGTCAGTATACTGCCAGCTGGAGAGTGGAAAAAACGCAGGTGCGATTTCAAATTCCAACCGTCAGGTCGTCTCTGGCTCCTGCTGACCTTCCTACAAGGCCTGTCACTTGATTCAGTGTAGAGGGAGGGCCGCATATGCACCATTACTTTTGAAGGTAATCAAAAGCTTCGCGCCGCTTGGTCTCTGATTCCTTCGCCAAGAGTGCTCTGTAGTGGCGGGCAAATCACGCGTACAATCAGGCCCTGCCCTGGCTGACCTTATACGAGAACGAAGAAAAGCTGATTTTCCGTGCCGTCCGAGTCGGTTCGACGTTCTTAAGCGTTCACTCGCGTAACAGCATACCGATTTGATTTACCTAGTTCACATGATTGAAATAGTGAGTTAATGAGTTGCAAAATTAGGTGAGCTTTCCAAAAAATGGCGTGAATACATATTGCGAACATGCATGAGAGCGCATGCCCCAGCCTATACCAGACAGGCAGGCAGGTGAATATACTGCGGCAAAGGGGCGGAAAAGTTGGCCAATTCGAGGGATCATTATTCAATTTACTGAACCCAGCTACTGGCATGACCGATATAGCGCGGTGTTCGAATCATTTGAGTATGATTCACAAACACGGTCAAGTCTGACCTACTAGGAGCTAGTAAATCACGTCGTGACTCGAATGGGGCAGCCTGAATTGCCCTATGACACGTCCAACGCAGGATACTTACTCGCGCCTTGTTATAAGGCTACTCTACAAGGATTTAAAGCGCAGAAATCATCAGACGATGAACCAATGCAAGGTCATGGACATAGCTGTGACGTGGAAGAACTTGAAGGGAAAGGAAGAACTTGAAGCCTAGGCCAGTGGAATGTCCATCAGGTCGGAGCAGGGCCGCACCTACACACCCAGATTATTATGTCTACCGGAAAGTTCCACACGATGGAGGATGAAGTGAGCATCATACCACATACTCCACACATGTGGAAGAGAACAAAATCTTACACACAAACGTGTAAATCGACCGTGAGTTGAAGTCGGAGCGCAATAGAGGTAATTTTTGATCTTTTATGATGCTATAGCCTATGGTCGGTCTTGACATAAAGAATGGCCGCACAGAGTCTAACCTGAGCTTTGCCTGAATCAGGACGATGATTCTTGCCCAAGCGCCGTTTCGACTGCCGGGAATAAGCAGTCGTCTTGTTCTATATGAATGCGATGCATGCTCATGATCAGATTAATAGCTGGAGATGTCGCTATGTTGGACCATCATGTCATGTATGTACGTTCGCAAGAGCCTAAGCGCCAGAGGCAAAAGTTTATCCATGTCAGCAGATCCTCCGTAAACAGGTCGACTGACCACAAATCCATCTGGATATGAGAGCCTTCCGAAGTGTTGACACATACGGGGGCTGTCTGGTTCCGGCCATATTACTCTATGTCGTTACAAAGGCTTGAAACACCTCGTTTGGTCCTGTTCTTGTTCTTGATCCTGTTGGGTGCGGTGTATACAGTTTTCCCGTTACAACAGGATGCAGAGTCGTCGTTGAAAGCCAAAGGTATAGGCCGGATATATAGTACATATCCGAGTCCTTCATCAATTGCCATTCATACGTACTCGTATTTCGGCATGACACTGGAAGAATTACCCGAAATGGCATTTATTTTTGGACGGCTAGAGGAGCCGGAAATTCAAGAATCATGAAGCTGGATTTCGTGAAACAGAAAAAGAACTAGAGACTGCGAGTACTCGAGATTTGCGCATTATGGTGTCACTGGTGCATTCCGCCGGGTAGATCGCTAGAAGTACTAAAAGTGAGGTAATTGGAAAGATTTCCTGCATGCCTCGTAACTCGCCTGCTCGCCACCAGGTAAACTGTAGTTTCGGTGAACGTGAATGTTGAAGCGTTGAAGAATGTTCTAAGGTCGGATCTCCTGTTCCTAAGCCAGCCGATTCAGTTCAGTTTTGCCTGCCGGTTTCGCACGTGAGTCTCCCCCGCCTTATATTTAAAAGCACCTCCTCTTTCATGCCAAGTTTGAATCCATACCGACAAACTTGCATCAGTTCAATTAAATCTCATGTCCACTTCTACTCCCATCGAATACCCACCGGAATTGCTTGCTCGAATTTGTGCTTACATCTACTCTGCATGTCTTCCTCCCAAGGAAACTTCATTGGATCCACTCATTGTAGTGGAATCTGGAACACCGACATCGCTTCCATCGACATTTCCCCCTAGTCACTGGCCGGAACCTGTCTCTCGACACACCCTTGCCAATCTCTGTCTCGTGAATCATGCTTGGCGCGAAGCTGCCAAACCCTGGCTTTGGCGTAAACTTGAAGTCCGTTTGCCTCGGTCTTGGCTTTCTCTAGTTGATGAGATTGCCTGGGACTATGATGAAGAGACGGTGGACCAGGTAATGGAGAATACCGTTCGAGCTGCTGCCAGGGCCGCTATGGCTTCTGCCATTCCTGGTACGGATGCAGACAGGGACGCAGAACAAAAGCTTCACGACAGTATCATTGATTCTATCGCGCCCCCCGAGGAATCGATTCCTCCTGAGTTGCTTTCACCGTTAGCTTCACGTGAGCCGAGCCCCAGGCGTTTCAGGCCAAAAAGCAAGAGTCCAGCCAGGTGGGAGCTCGTTCGGAGCATCAGCGACGCCATTCAAAGCGTCTTCGATAGTAGACAACCCGGTTTCTATGGTTTGTAGTTTTTTTCTATGTCTTTGAGCCCTGCCTGACTTAATGCTTCATTCCAGTTCCTGCACCTGGTGATCCGCGTCCGGGGCGTTTTGTGCACCATTTAGATTTCAATCATTTCCGCACAATCGGAATGCGGCGATCGATCGATGAGGGTGTCAATAGCCGCTTTGTGACCGGGCACCGTGTCGAAGCCGTACTCAAAGTGAGTACTTTTATTGTACCGAGACCTTTGTTCTGTCGAGTTAATCAATGCTTGCCCGCAGGAAATGCCCAATTTGATCGCTTTCGGTGCAACAGAGTACATGGACGGGGCGCTCACTTTGCCTGTACTCAATGAACTGTTCCTACGTGGTGCACCTCGAGGCCGCGGCCGACCCTCACGTGGACGTGCATTACTGGTGGATGTTAATGACGCTGAACAGGAAGATCGAGACAGACGAAGACAGTGTATTGAGCTCGAGGCTATCGATTTTACTGGCTGCGTTAGTGCAGTATTCGTCAATTCACTCACTGAGTTCGTGACAGCTCATCTGCTTCCGCATTCGGAAGCAGAAACAGCTGGTCTTGAGGATCTGAACCGGTGGCTTGCTCGCTGCGCCCTTGAGGACCCCCTCGTGTTTCCCGGTCTTCGTCGGCTCGGTCTGCGAGGTGTAAAATCAGTTATGCCTCACATCCTGGCTCCCTTTGTCTTGGCCTTCCCTTCCCTTACGCATTTGGATCTGTCTGGTACTCGGGTGTCCCCAGAACTTCTATCCTCTTTAGCGCAATCTTCAACGGTTAGGTTGACTTCTCTGGCTCTCGCTCGCTGCGTTAAGTTGACCGGCCAAAGTATAAAGTCTTTCCTGATCGATTCTCCCGTGACGGCTGAGCTACAAGAGTTGAACCTTTACGGAGATGCAACGTTTGTGTCGCCTTTGAGCGAGGATGATTTAAAGGCTATTGTATCCCAAGCCCCATGTTTTGCTAAAGGAGGTCTTGTTTATCTCGATTTGTCGAGTGCATCCCTGACGACAGATGTCCTACACGCCACTCGACCATTGCCTAAGCTACGGTCACTTGGCTTGTCCCATATTCCAGGTCTTTCGCTCAGAGATGTAGCAAACTTCCTCTGTAGCAAAGCAAGTAATGTCGAGGTGCTCACACTAGTCGGCTCCACTCCTGAGCTTGATTGTGGTTTAAGGCCAGGATCAACCGTGGGGTTACCTAACAGAGGATCGACGCGGCAATCATGTATGGCGCTGCATTCGTACTTGATCACCCCATTGTGTACGCCGCCATTCTCGTTTGGTCTTTTGAATACACCTCCAGCCGAGAGTAAAGCTATCCCCACCAGACTCAGGGTAGTGGAATTATCTCCGATAATGCTCGGTGGTTTGGGTGCTGGTGCCGGAAGTTGGAGGATTGTGAAGAGCAAAGGTGGGAGAGGGTGGTACGTTGATACCTCTAGTGGATGGGTTGGACAAGAAGGCCAGGCTTCAGGGAGTACATTAAGGCGGGATCTTGAGCCAGGCCATCCTTTAAGAGTTGAACTGGAGAAGCTGGCCGACGCGAACGGGAACGTCAGCAGTGGCGTTGGCTGGCACGCTCGTAAGATGGAGGTACGTGACTCTGATAATTACCTTGAGCATCTGCTAACACCGAAGACAGATTCTCCATGGGCACGGGATGCTTGGGCGAGAAGATGGGCTGTACGGCGCTGTAAGCTTTGCTTATCAGGGTTGAATAATCACACGGCGTCAAAGGTGTACAATTCGAGTGCTTTTCACTCGTATACACTGCCTGTCTACTGCGGTATGTAAGTAATAGCAGGCGATGTTTAAATTACCGATAGTCGATCGGTGCTGCCGGGCTGACAGGCTCAGTGAGGCTCAGCGACGGACATGCCACAGCCAGATGAAAACCGACGGAGCCACTCGCTCCAGCATAGCGTCATGAGTCTAGGTGTGCATGTAGCAAGGCTAAAGAATTCCAGAACTTAAACATGTACTTACTGTAGAACAGGATACAAAGGTAGTCAGTAGCTATGGCTATTGCATGTATCGCTGTAGAAGAGGAAAACATCATTGACGAATTCGGAAGAAAAAGTCTTGGCAAAGATGTAGAAGTGTCACGTGTGACATGTGAAGTTTCAGTGGCGAACACGAAACAGCCGTATTTATTTAACAGCTTTCCTCTCTCTTCCCGCTGAGACAACGCCCTTTCCTTCTCTCCCCTACAATCACACCTCTCCTTGATTACTGTGTTGAACAGCTCCTAATAGCTCTGTCCATATGGAATCCGAGCAACCTTCCGTTAACGGCATGCCGAATACCGAGGAACCAAGTGAAGCGCCTGGCAGGGAAACAAAACTCTTTGGAATTACTAGAAGATCTAAAACAGCCACCTCTCAAACCCGCTTTCCGTTTACACTAGAACGAGCAAAGACTTCCATGTTTACCCCGGAGAAGAAAGTTGGGCCTTCGCCTACCTTTTTGCACAGTATCAAGTCCATCATACTGGCATCTTGTGTGTTTCTTTCTCTAGCGTGTCGAGCACGTTCATGACAAATTTAATATAGGGTTGAATGTGCTTCTGGTTTTTATCCCGGTATCAGTACGTTGTTTTAGGGCTTTGATCTTGCTCGCAAGCCTCACGCATTTTGTGCATGCAGTGGGCACTCCACTTTGCAACACCAGATAACGATACCCTCATTTTCGTTTGTATGTTGTTTTGTCGTGACATCATTTTTTTCTTGCCTGAGTCCATTGCCTGAAATTTAGTTTCTTTCCTTGCTATTATACCCCTCGCAAAGGTAGGATGCCTGTAATCATCCTTTCTTGAGCTCCATGCTAAAAAATTGGTCCTTCACAGCTGCTAGCTTTTGCAACGGACGAACTTTCTATGCGTGTAGGCCAAACCCTCGCTGGTCTGCTCAATGCCACTCTTGTGGGTATTTTCCTTGAGCATAACACATTTGTACTGACCACTTCTAACAGGGAAATGCGTATGTCGTGAATTTACTCACTACTCTTGTTTACTCAATCGCTTTCAAGCGTTGAATTAATTGTCGCTGTACGACATTGCAATTTATTGGATGATTTTTTTCTTACCTCTTATTTCATAGATAATTGCACTTGTCAAATGCGAGTTGCATATCGTGCAATCATCGTGTAAGTATCTTAGACGCCTATTGAGCGTCAATCAGCACTTGATCGACGTTTTCACGGCGCTGACTTCTTTCGTCCCCTTATAGTGGTTGGATCCATCCTCAGTAATCTTCGTTAGTGTCGAAGTTCTTTCTTTTCCAAGTTGACCACTCAATCTAAACGAATTAGTTCTCGTATTGGGAATGTGCTTTTTTGCCGGAGGTGTAAGATTTTCTGAACAAGGATTTGGCGCAGGTACGCCTGTTAGCGTTTATTTAAGATGTATCTAATTCCTTTTGCAGTAACGACGCAACTGAATGCTTCCTTGTTGACTGTCAGCGTGATCGCTGTACTGCTACCTGCAGCGTTCCACTTAAATGTCACTGCCCAAACCGACAGTAACGAGGGGTCTGACATATTAGAACTTAGCCATGGTGTACGTATATCTTTTAAGAGTCGAGTCGCCAAGCTTATCAACTTGTACTTAGGTGGCCCTTATACTCCTTTTCAGTTAGTCGCCATTGTGATGTCTGCTCAGACTGCTATTTAACTTGTTTATAGTCTACGGGTCCTACCTTTTCTTCCAGCTTTATTCTCATGCGACGTTGTATACCGATGAAACCGATATTATAAAATCCACAAAGTACGCACCAAGACCGAAGAAGAATAAGGGCGCCGATCCTGTGGCATCTCCAACGTCTGCGGTTCCTGCTGACGCAGAGAAAGGCACGAAAGAAGAGGACGAGACGGAAGAGCCTCAGATGAGCCTCATGACGACAATTATCTTGTTAGCGGCTGTGACTGTGGTGCGACGTCTCCCTTCTCGCCTCTAAACTACTTTAGTGAATATGGACCTTTGGCAGCTCGTCGCAATTACTGCTGAGTGGCTGGTCGACTCTATCAGCGGTCTTACAGAAGGCGGCACCATCACTCAGGAATTTGTTGGAATCATCCTCCTTCCAATAGTTGGCAATGCAGCAGAACATGTGACTGCTGTTACGGTGTCTGTGAAGGACAAGTTGACTCTTAGTTTGGGTGTGGCTGTTGGTTCCAGTATCGTAAGTTTGATACATTCTATCTTCTATTCAGAAGCACTTCTGACGTCAACATATGAAGCAAATCGCTCTCTTCGTCATCCCGTGCGTTATGCCGTTTGAACAACTTTGCTTCGGTTGACAGTTCTTCCATTAGTTTCATTGTCACTCTCGGATGGATCTTGGGCAAGCCACTTACATTACTTTTCGATCCCTATGAGTCCATTACGCTCTTCCTTGCTGGTACGTCACCTATGCGCATTAAGGTCTACTGTCTCCTTATCACTGGTTTCCTATAGTGCTCACGGTCAACTACTGTGTCCAAGATGGCAAGTCCAATTGGCTGGAAGGGATGATTCTAATGTGTAAGAATACCCTTGTTCCGTCTTATCAGTGAATCATTAATCTGACGTCTCTGTGTAGGTCTGTATATCATTCTTGGTGTTACATTTTGGTTCTACCCTGGTCTGTATAATTTGATTTATTCTCGAAGGCAGCCTTGCTAACCTTCTTGTTAGGTTCGGACCCATCCGGAGGGCTTTACAGCCAGTGCCGTTGATATCTGTAACGATCTAGTAGCTATAGTAGTGTTTATATCTTTCACGCGTTCGCTCCAGTTTGCCACTACTCTATTTTACTTTCTCCGTCGTGGTTTTTTGGGAACACTGTATCATACACCCTTAATCTACATATACCCAATATGTACTACAGTTTTAACACACAGACCTCAGTTGAAGAAAATGTAGGCGGTAAATGTAGATACTACATGTGATATGAACGGAGTTGTATATCATATGTAAGATGAAAAGTAGGTGCATCTCTGCAACCTGTTTTGACCTCATAGCTTTGCCTTTGGTTCAGATGCATTTAGAGTAGCGGCAGCAGCAGCCAGTACTACTGTATTCCGCTCTTTTACCTTGGTAGCTGTAGAGAATGGTGTTAGCCTCAATCAAAAGGTGAGTAGGCAAACCTACTGAAAATAATCACTGATCCCTCCTTCCACATCTCCGTTACAAGAGTCTCTCCTGGGTACACGACACCAGCGAAGCTGTAGTCACCACAGCGTCTTAACAGCTGACCTGGTTGTGAGAAAGAAACAGACTGACCGGACTTTAATGCTATTAAACTCCCCGAAAGTTTGGAAAACATGTTTTCCTGATATACCCATGGAGCACAAACCGTGGAGAATCGGTCTGTCGAATCCCCCAATAGCGGCAAATTCGGGGAGAATCTAAGGGCATTTGGTGAAAATTCTACCGAGTTGATAGGAAATAGACCAACATGAAGAGGGTTAAAGTCACCACTAAGTCTAAAATCTATGAGTACCTCATTGGTAGTAGAAGAAGAAAAGCACGATACCTATACAACGCAGCCTGGGAGGGGCTTGTTAGTTCCTCCACAGTCGCGTCCGGTGCGCGGTCTGGAGGCGTGTTGGCCGCCGAAGCTGGACCCCGATCTAAAACGACGTCAGTGTTCAAAGTCGCAGAGAGTAGACTAGCACCGCGTCGCCCACCCAATCCCGTACGTTTCCCTCCAAAACCACCGGATCCACGAATGAATACTGTTGATTGATTTTCAAAAATGAGGTCACCGGTGCTCTTGTTCCGTGTTTCAACAATAGTTGTGACAGCGGCTGCCTTTCCTTTATCTAGTACTTCCAGAATCCTGTAGAAAAAAGCTCAGAATAGAACGGGATGCGTTAAGAAGCAACACATAGCGAACCTGGCCTTGCTAACTAGTTCTCCGCTCGTCGGAATAGGGGCTTTGATGCTAAGATATTGTTCTCCATGCAGAAGTTTGGCCTAAGAGACATAAGGAGAATAACTGGAATCCCAGTCAGGTAAAACATACGGGATTGAAATCAGGCAGCCAATCTAACGGTATTCCTCCGCTAGCATGGAATTGAGGAATGACGCCGAATGTTGGCAAGGCAGAGAATTCATCATGGCCTTCGTAAGTCCATTGTAGTTGTTGTTCTGTTGCACCAATACCCAGGTTGTAGAGAATCACATCGCGCTACAACGTCGACACGCTGAGCATTAGCGACATAAAGTAGAATACCGTCTCAGTTCAAGTTTATGATTCTTACCTCTTCGAAGGAATAATCGACATCTACGATGTGCTTCTTGGCTTCTGCGACTATTTCAAGGTCTTGTGAGTCCGCAAAAGCATTGGGTTCGTTGAAATCCGACATGGTGGTTAACGTTCAAGACTCGGTAGTACTATTGGTATGCATGAAGGCGCTATAGTAGCTGAGAATCACATGTGAACCTGCTATGTAGCTCGCATTACGTAAGCTACACGACGGATTACTAATACTGGATTATGCTAGATCCAACCTCGACAATTTGCAATGCAGCGGCCGTTCTTCAAGTTGATACCGGTTGTAGGACCTGCTGACTTGTATCTCGCTGATACGCCGGCTTGACTCAGTCCTGGGCCCGAGGCCTAAATGACCACTTGACTGGCGACCTCCAAGATGCTCTCGACTCGGTATAGTTTGTCCCTGGGGGAGGGCCTCAACAGCGACCGCTATCTTGAGCGCAAACGTCTACGTGACCACTGACAAGGCTATTTCTTCAACCTCATGATGGGAATTACGGCACTAGTGGAATCGAAGACGACATATCAGGACATATGTAGTTTAAACGATAATTCACAAACGAGGCACCCGCCGGCCGATTCGCTCGAGGTTACATCCGGGAGGGAGGGAATTGAATGCGTGAGACTTATGCCCTGCTACCGTCCGTTGATTTTCTGACGTGCCTATTAGTCGTTGATTCACATCTATACTACAGAAACGTCTTGACACCCATTGAAATGAAGTTCTAGTGCCGAGAGCGAGTCCTCGCACTCACGCCGATCGACCAGCTCACGGGTACTCACGAGGATCTTCACTCGCTGCCTTTGCGCAGTTTTACGATGTCTCTTTCACCGTGCTTGCCAAATCTAGGTAGCACAGATAATACCGCGTACGTAGGATAACTACACTCTATATCCTTCCCCTTGCACTGAATGAATTGACTGCATGAACGGCCGAGACATCGTCTTCGTCTTTTTTCCCACTTTGCTGACATTGGCTAGAAGTGGTTCCTCCACACCGATGTCGCCTGGATAGGATCCTTACCGGTATTCAGGATGCTGAAGAGTTAATGTTGCTCTCGTTCGACTTTCCAAGCAGCTGTTCTCATGCTCTCATTACTTTTTGGATGGGGGCCTAGTAGCCGGTTAAATGCTCCCTTTCTCCAAGCAGTCTGATCACACGACCAAGTTGCTGCGAATTGAAGAGGACGAAGCCAAATTCATCAGAAAATCGCTGTAAGAAACATGCGTGGTTCAATCACAACCTCTTCGTTTCATTTTGGAACAGTTGAAGTATTGGACCAATGAGGAAGTTTTTTCAGTCATCTGAGGGGGGTAAGTAGTTCTTAAAACTCTATGAGTTGCTCAGTTTACAGTGGTTATCCGATTTTCTGGCTCCAATCTTCGAAGTTCGAAGAACTCGTCTCCAGCTTGACGTTCGGGCGCATGAGTGTGGGATCAGTAAAGCTTCTGTTTCGCCAAGTTCTAGGACCTCTCAATCTTTGTTCTTTTCGAACTGTGAAGCTTCCTGTGGTCCAATGACTTGACGAGAAATAGCAATCTCTCATGACTTTTACAGGACCTAAATGTGGCTGTCTGCATAGGCCAGATGTAACCCAGTGCTTCTTTCCAGGAGGTTGAACACTTGATCAGACTTTGCACCGTCTAATGACCTCACTAGCAACCTCACTCCCGTGTTACTTGATATCGGAAATCTCTTCCGGCTTTCAGGGCAGACACCGGATTAGGAATCCTGATTTCTGTAAATGTGTTTCCGAATTTGCGTCCCGTGGTGGGCTAGGCTTTATCTATAGCGGCGCTATCGGAAGGAGTATGACGCACTTATATAGCGCAGGTAGTAACAAAATCTCCCAGAACAACTCCTTGTGCACCTTTTCCTTACTCAATTTCATCAGTAATCGGTACGTTCGCGACTGCTATGCGGGCCTGATATCGATGCTGATACGAGGCTCTCGCTTATGCATAGATGTGTTATCGAGAACTGTGACTGCCTGTTCTGTACATACCTTGTTTCACACTAAATGTCTGTCTATTGTTTGATTAGCCGCGGTGACTTGTACCGAGGATGCAAGGTCCGTCATTCCTTAGGCTACAGACGAAAAAATGTTGACGGAAGCTCTTTAGCCCAGCTCCCATTTTCAGGCGACAGACTATGCGCCTGGACCGATTATCGATTGTAATTCGCCCGAATGCGGCGTCAGTAATGCGCACGTCCACACCACTCCCTGTAATTGTCCCCAAGTAAGTGATTAACTTCAAGTAGTCACTTTGTAGAAAAACTTACTGTCATTTACAGCGTATTAGTATAAGACAATGCATCGTAAACCAGTTTTACACCATTTGCGATAACTGTAAACGTATTGAGTTGGATCGTAGAGTAGGTCGTTGACAAGCTATGTGTCGGATCACTTTTGCATGGAGAAAATGTATCGTCTCTGGCATGTTATACCAGCTGGTTCCTGTCGGAGGGACTTGGTTTATAATAGTAATCAACCCATGTATTAATGGCAACTAAACCACGTTGAATCCATACATCAATCACGCTTTCGGGATATATGTGCTGGTATCAAAAACGCTTTCCACCACGCTTTAGTGGCTGTCTAGCGCCACCCTTACCAGAAGTACTGGACCCGCTCTTGAGTTTTGCCACACGACGTTTACGCTCTTCTTCACTATCATCATCACTAGAAGATGTATACTTCTTCTTCTTTGCAGGACGAGGCGGAGATGAGTCGGTATCCGAAGTGGCCTCTTTGGGGCGAAGGTACGACTGCGAGGGTCCAGGTGACTTGAAATTAAGTGCATCTGGCGGGTCCTTCGCCGATGTTGCAGGCGCCGCCGCCACTGAAGCTTTACCTGGGTTGTTCGGCTCATCATCTTTCGACTCGGTAGCAGATTCATCTTGTGTAGGGCGCCCACTGATCGGCTGAGAAACAGGTGCAATTGAAACCGGGTCGGGCGAGGGCAATTTAAGCGGTGCATCTTCTTTAGCCACCTTATTGGGCTAAGCAAAAGAGTAGGTTGCTGATTTCAGAGAAAAGTCACAAGTGCACATACCACAGGACTCGGAGTATTTGGACGTGGTTTTATCGGAGCTTGGATCGCAGATGGTGCCTTGGTTTGCGATGCAACCAAAATATCAAGTTTAGGACTTTCAACGGTGGAAAGGATAGCAGCTACCAGGGAGCTCTTTAGCCCTCGCTGTAGCAGGCAGAAAAAAAAACTAGGCAGCTTGCTCACGCAGGTCAGGCACGGCATTGAACACCGCAGTCATGCGTCGAAGGCTCGTTGCAACTCGAGGTTTTGACAGCGCATTTTTTATATGTGTATCAACAGTTCTTCTTGCAGTTCTCCCCACTTTGTCTATGGCCTGAGCAATTCAGTACGGCATTTGCCAAGCGCGCGCGATTCCTAAAGCACACACCTTCTCTAGGGCAGATTCCGAGAGCTCGCCTACCGGGTCACCCGAGGAGTACGCAAGATGATTGACGCTAATGAGGGGCAGCACAAGGTGCGTCGAGATGATTTCGGCAGAATTCTTATGGCCCATGAAACAAGTTTCCCATCTCCATTTGAATAATTCACACTCGATTTTAAAGGCAAAGTCCTGAAAAAAGCAGTGAATGAGACGCAGCACAAGGCAAAGGAAAACTAACTGAATAGCGGGAATCTGAGATCTCGAAGGAAGTATCAGTCATGCCACCTAACGAATGAACCTTGGCCAGATTTTCGAGACAATTCAGCCTCCATTCATCCTCATCTTCATCGGAGAGGAGCTGTGGAGTATCCGGACCATTACAGGCCCTCCATCTTCGCGCGATTTGATTGCTATTGAGCACTGTGTGACAAAGACCTGAATACATCTTTGACGGAACTTAGCGGAAGTGGAAGGAAACCTTCTGCCCATACAGATATCGTATCTGTGATCATCACTAGACACGTCATATCAATAGTCGACGAGTAGAATTTCTACGATGAGCGGTTTGAAGAAAGGATCATGTAAGTAGGGCTCGTGCATAAGCCAAGGGAACGAACGATGAGGTACGGCTTAGACTTTTGCGAATCGACTTTCGCCAACCATTCTTTACTGAGCAGAAGCTTCAAGTGGTCCTGGTATAGGAACATTAGACATATTGTTAGCGCGTCGTCTAGAACAGTGTTGGAACCTCGGAGAATTGCTCCATATAGAATCGTGCCGAGGCTTGAACCGCCACAAGTTTGGATATATACTAGAGCTGAATTCTAAAAACCTTGAAGTTCTGATGAGATGAGATTCCAGGATAGGGAAAAATACACGTTGACTTACCTGAACGCTTAGGCTGAAACAGGTTGAAAGGAGTCAAGGACCAGAACGGTCCGTGTTATGTATTACGTAAGTACTCCAAGTCTCGCGCGCGTCTATTTTTCTCTATTCTTACTGGTCCCCCTCGTTCAAGGAACTCAACTGCATTCAGGTGCACGTAATATCTCTGCTACTATCAAAACTCGACATGGAAGAAGGCCAGGTCCAGGAGTTCGACTTGCCTTCCTCACTCTGCACCCGAAGGACTGAGAGTAACGAATACTTCTACGATCAATCATATGAATGGCCTTGGGACAATTCCGAATCCACTATAGCTCGAGATCCTGAAACAGGAATATCCTATGCCTCGGAATTGTCAAGCTCTTATTCTGTCTCCCATTTAATCCCCACTGAAACTACCAAGCGGTGTATGCGCCTCCTTGTCTCCGACACCCAAGTGCTTCCAAAATCTCACAGGTTAGCCCTGATAGATGGCTATTCTGAAGTACAATTCGGTCGAGATGCACCGGTCTTAGGGACTGACTCCACCCCTAGGATCAGACTTAAGGAGATGGAAGTGTCCAAACTTCATGCAACCATCTACTGGGATGAGGTATGGAATGAATGGGGTGTTGTAGATATGGGCTCAAAACATGGAACATTTTTGCGTTCCAACACTAGTGGTTCTCAATATGAGGACTCACGAGGAACGAGGCTATCGACCTCAAAGGTCGCTAGCGTTCCGCGACGGTTATATCACTCTGACCAATTGACCATTGGGCGCACCACTTTTATTATTCATATTCACGACCTGGATTTATCTTGCGAAGAGTGCTCTCCAAAAGGTGGGGATGAAATTCCGCTGTTTCCTACCACGAGCACACGTAGCACCAAAACACGCACAACAGTGGCCAACAAATTCGACACCAGCACGACTTCGAAGCACCCGTCAGTCAGACCTCGGGACCATAAGGCAGCTATCAGCCAGCTGAGGCGCGACTTACTGACCCGACACACCAAAGACCCCAGTGCAAGCCTGGGTCGGTTGTCGGGCTCATATGTCGATCGTTCAGCTCGCCGACGTGCCCTACATCCTTCTTCACGGCCTGATGCGCCCGGAGTGACAAGCTTTCAGGCACGCTATCGCGTTGCAGACGGGCGCCTCTCCCGGTCTCTTTCACTCGCTGAGCCATCACCTATGCCAGAGCCAGTCTCTCAGCCTGCAGCTCCCTTACCAGCGTCCAGTATCGGACATATGTTACTTGTCAAACAAGGTTGGCAGCCGGGTACGGCTTTAGGTATAGCGGGCGATGGGCGCATCGACCCCCTTGATGTGAAAGCTAGCTATCAACGAAGGGGTTTAGGTTTAAATTTGATGGGCATCTGAGTTACGGCTTAAGTTGCGTGTGGCGAGACTAAAGTGTGAAGGCCGAGGGACACCCTGAACGAACTGGCTTGCTCGGTGCCCGTTGCCGTCATGTATGTATACATAGTTATATACTTATCAACTAAATATTGCCTTTCATGCAGGCTACTCAATGTCGCTATTCTAGTGATAGTGAGTATACTTAAGTGGCCGGTGTGACTCGGATGTGATTGTGGCCCGGGCGCCGCGTGACCAGCGCGTCGATATGTATTTGCGCGATCACGTGACAAAGGGAGCAAAAGTTGGAATTGCTGAAGCGAAACAGGACAAGCGACTTGACGGTTACGGTCGACGTCGATTTGGTTTCATTCCTTTTGCTTGCAGCCTATATTCTTCCTCGCCTTTCTCTTCTAATCACCACCATCTCTAGACCGTTGTCACTTTCTTCTTGGTCAATAGTTCAAAACTTCAGAACCTCTTCATCGTATATAGTCTTCACGCACTGAGAACTGAAATGGCAACCAACCATGTTCGCGTACGTGCTTTCTGGCGTTGTTCGCATTTCTGAGCAGCTAATGTTCTTCCTTATAGCCAACTCAACGTATGAGAACCTTGCCTGTTCGAGGAAAGGGCGATGAGAATGCTACCAGCAAGCATGTTCGTCAATCTTCTGGTATTGCGCTGGCGCGCGCTTCTCGTATTGCACAGAAAGAAGTCAATGGAGTCAAGAGCAATGTACTACGACCCGCTCTGGGCGAGGTGACGACGACAGCAGTCAACCGGAGAGTACGTCGTGTTCGAAATTACTCATTCCTATACCTAACGCTCAGTCGACTATCATAGGAGAATGTTAACCGGGTCGTCCTAGGCAAAGAAAAAGAGGACATTAGCTTAAAACGTGGTCGCTCGAATTCCAGCGCCAACGCTGTTCAACGCGTTCCCTTAGGACCTGGTCGAAGCCAGGTTGCCCCGCCTGTCACAAACATTGCCCCCGTACGCGTCGCTCCTCTTCGCAGCAATCGCCCTTCTATCATTGCCCTTAACACCGCCAAGCGCGTCGGTACTTCTGAACTTGAACGCGAACCTCTCGCAGAAGTCGCTGAGCCTGTTGTCATCCTCGAAGATGTTGACATGGACCTTGTCGATGACGAGCCTGTTGTAGTTCTCAGCGAGGAACCTGAACAAATTGATGATATTGCACAGTCAGACTTCCTCAGTGAACCTGACGTCAATGATATGGCCGTTGTCGATGACGACGACGATAGCGAAGACGAGGTGACTGAGACAGTTGCAGCTCAGGAACCCAAGGCCCCCAAAGTCTGGCCAGATCTCGAAACGGTGCAAAGACGGAAATGCGAGAGGAATGTGCAACTGATACGCGAAAACTTTGAGGAGGAGGAAGACGCATTCGACCCGACGATGGTATCAGAGTATGCCGAGGAAATATTCGAGTACATGTCTAGCCTAGAGGTTTGTTTTCTTTGCGACACTGTCACTACAATATTGTTCAAGCTCGACATTTCACTTCACAGGACAACATGATGCCAAAGTCAGACTACATGGATAACCAGACGGAACTCACTTGGCACATGCGAGAAATGCTCGTTGACTGGCTATTGCAAGTTCATCTGCACTACCACATGCTTCCGGAAACCTTGTGGATAGCGATCAACATTGTTGACCGTTTCCTGTCTAGCCGCACAGTTTCTATCGTCAAACTACAGCTCGTTGGCATCACCGCGATGTTTATAGCAGCAAAGTATGAAGAGATCTTGGCGCCATCCGTGGAAGAGTTCGTCTTCATCACTGAACAAGGATACACCAAAGACGAGATTCTGAAAGGGGAGAGGATCGTACTGCAAGCACTAGACTTTCAAATTTCGCATTACTGTTCGCCCTATAACTGGATGCGCAGAATAAGCAAAGCTGACGATTACGACCTTCAAACACGGACGTTAGGGAAGTTCCTGATTGAGGTGACGCTGCTGGACCACCGATTTCTACGCGCAAAGTCCAGTCTTATTGCTGCAGTAGGAATGTACAGTGCGAGGACAATGCTGGGCGGAGATTGGGTAAGTGAATCAAAAAAAAATCCAGAGCAATCGCTCACTGTCATCATTCATGACTAATCAATGTCCTTTCCAGAACGAAGCCTTTGTGTTCTACTCCGGGTTTACCGAAGAACAGCTCTTCGAGGGTCATCGGTTTATCGTGGAGAAATTGGCTGATAAATCTTTTGGCAAACTCTATTTGTACAAGAAGTATGCCAGCAAGAAGTTCCTAAAGGCTTCAACGTTTGCTGTGAAGTGGTCGAGGTCGCACGTTGCAGGAGCAGGTGATGTGCAGAATACGATGCTCGGCGCAGCTTGACCTAATTTCCCATATGTGTTCGTCCCCCTGTACTTCCTCTTCTTTCGCTCCCCCGCGTCCCCTACTATTCTTCATCACCTTTGTGTTCATCCCCTGGGTTTATATTCTTCCTTATCTTCGTTTTGTCTGTCTATCAATTTCGTTTTGTTTGAATAACCCATTTATCGAACACTCTTGCCATGTCTCCTCGTATGTCTCTTTGCTTTCTATCGCTGTCGTCTCATGCCTCTGTCGTTTTATTCATCTAAGACACAATAACGTGTCAACGTCTCTCTCTTCGAGGGTTCCATTAAAAAAGGAGAACCCCCTAACTTCTATGCATCTGTCTGTCTGCATCTCTTTCCTCATATTTCTCGATTTCCTTTCCCATTTCACTTGTTTTATTACATATTTCTTCACGTCTATCTGGACCGCATCTCTCATAGTTCATTCGAGTTCTTAGATTATCTCTCATTATTCTCTCTGTATATTTTTTTTGGGTCGTCTTCATTTCCGTTTCTGCTGGCACGTATATACTCACTGTACATGGTATATCTGCGCCGGACGCTATGACCTCTCTTTCTCTCTACTGCAGCATGTGTATTTATTACTGCAATCCATGACTTTGCACGCCCTCTCCGCTTACGTAGGCACCGGTCTCTGAGGAATTTTCACATGTTAGCAGTGTTCAGCTGAATTTAAGGAGTACATTCCGAGCACTGACCAGCTAGCTACTTTCAAATTTCCTCGTCCATTATGTCTCTTTCATTCAAAGGCCACACTGTTGTCGTGACTGGCGCTGGCGGCGGTCTTGGAAAAGCGTTCGTCCTTTACACTAGCCTCCTGACGTCATTCACTCAGAGACATCCTTTCCAGTTATTCTTTGCTATTTGCCTCTCGGGGTGCTAACGTAGTGGTGAATGATTTTAATGCAGACGCAGCGCAGAAAGTTGTAGACGAGATAAACAAAGGTATGTGACATGCCCATATGTTTGATTGTCGCTCATAGTGCTCTTCGGTTCAACTACATAGCTGGTGGAAAGGCGATCGTGAATTCTTCCTCCGTGACGGATGGAAATGCAGTAATTAAGAGTGCTGTGGATGCGTTTGGTACCGTCACAATACTCATTAACAATGCCGGAATCCTACGAGACAAGGGGTAAGCAAGTACCCCACAATCGTTGTCATTCGATGTTCAAATCGCCTGCAGTTTCAAAAACATGTCAGACAAGGAATGGGACCAGATTACGGAAGTGCACTTGAAGGGCTCTTTTGCGTGCACGAAAGCAGCCTGGCCCATTTTCAGGAAGCAGAAGTTCGGTCGGATTATCAACACCGCAAGTGCTGCAGGCTTATACGGTAGATGCTTGATCGAGTGTCTTCCATTCAGAAGTTCTCAAAGCTCCACACCACGCAGGCAACTTTGGACAAGCAAATTATAGCGCGGCCAAGATGGGTTTAATTGGTTTCACCAAGACTCTGCACTTCGAAGGCGCTAAATATAACATCAAGGCTGTCGTTATTGCACCTGTGCGTGAATTCATCCGCGAGCTTTTTCTCCTCATCTCATCACGACCATAGATGGCTGCATCAGCGATGACAGAGACTGTTATGCCACCCGAGATGCTAGCCAACCTCAAGGTCTGGGTACCTCTTCCTTGCCGTTCCCATTGTCGAGCTGACGTTCTATTGAAAATGCTGCAGCCCGAGTTTGTTGCGCCCTTTGTAGCCGCTGTTTGCCACCCAGACGGTCCTGATGCCTCCGGGAGAATATTCGAGGTCGGAGCAGGGTATATTGCTGAAGTACGCTGGGAGCAAAGCAAAGGTGCCATTTTCAAGACTGATCACACATTCACACCGTCTGCGGTAAGGCTCTTCCTACCCTTACCAGTCGTACCGTACTTGATGTTGGGTGTTCAGGTCAAGGCCAAATGGTCCGAAATTACCGACTTCTCAAAACCGTCATAGTGCGTAGCATCATTCCCTGACTACGTCCCATTCTCATCTCGCTTCAGTCTCAAGTCCGGTGCGGAGATAGACATGAAGGTAATTGACAGTGTTGAGCAGGTTTCTTGCTCTCCGCCGACATGTTGTTTTACAGGGACATCTTGAAGCTGCTTTGAAATCACCTCCAAATCCACAAGCATCACCAGAAGTGCGCTACGATGGAAAAACTGTCATCATCACAGGAGCTGGAGCTGGACTTGGTCGTGCCTATGCACTCATGTATGCTAAGCTGGGTGCCAATGTCGTTGTTAACGACGTAAGCGAAAAAGGCGCCACGTCAGTTGTCGACGAGATTTCTAAAGGTGATTTTGTTCTGCGTCATTTGGATATACTCGATGGCTGAAGATATGATTTCAGCTGGAGGTAAGGCCGCTGCCGCAGTTTGTTCGGCAGAAGACGGTGACGCTATCGTCAAAACTGCCCTGGACAAATTTGGGGGTGTTCATGTTCTTGTTGCCAATGCTGGTATTCTTCGGGACAAGTCATTCACCGCGATGTCCGAACAAGAATGGGATCTTGTTATAGCTGTTCACTTGCGGTGAGGATTCTCGACTAGTAAACGAAATGAAGACGCTAACATCTCGTTGCAGAGGTACTTACAAGGTAATGTTTGGTACTTGGTTCTCTTGTCAGCTTCTCACCTCAGCTTGCATAGTGCGCCAAAGCGGTTTGGCCGATCTTTCAACAGCAGAAATTTGGCCGTATTCTCACAACATGCTCACCAACTGGTGTTTGTACGTATCTTCAAACACCACGTTGAATATGTCTGCTGACAGCATCTCCAGACGGTAACTTTGGACAAGCTAACGTATGTGGTACCTGCCTTGATTGTGAGATTTCACTGAGTTTCCAGGGTATAGTATGCCACGGCCAAAGCTGGCATTACGGGCTTAACGAGAGTCCTAGCGATTGAAGGCAAGAAATACAATATTCTTGCCAACGTCATCGCCCCATCAGCCGGTACTGCAATGACTATGACCGTGTGGTAGGTGCTAGTTGGCTTTCTAATTTCGCATGCTATGAAGCTGATGAATTTGAAAGGCCACAAGAGATGGTCGATGCTTTCAAGGTATACTACCTTCAGCCCTTTGAGAGAGTAAAACGCTAAAATTATATCTAGCCCGATTACATTGCACCCCTTGTAGGATACCTAACAAGCGCAGGTAAGTACAAGTTTCTGCCCAACATTTTGTTTCGGCTGATCCTTCTACCCTCGAAGATAACGAGGACGTATCTGGATGTCTCTTCGAAGTTAGCGGAGGATGGGCAGCGCAGACTCGCTGGCAACGCAGTGCGGGGCATGGATTCCCAACGAAGAAACCCTACACTTTGGAAGACGTCGTTGCTAAATGGAAGAACATTACAACTTTCGGTGGGTTCGATAACCATTTCGAGAGATCTTCACTGACACTGACATTTCAATAGACGAGCGAGCCACACATCCTACATCCACAGCAGAGGCAATGCAACAAGTAGGTCTCTTTCATGGCGTCTAGTTCTCATCTCACCCATGTTCCTCTAGATCATAGATAACTTTGGAAACGAAGGCGAGGAGGTTAAGGCGAAATTGTAATTTGTGATTGTTATTTTAGTCTTGTTTGAATACTAGTCAGTTACTTGTAACGACTCTACTTTTTTGACCGGGTGAAGCGTTGAGGCATGGCACGTTAGGCGCTCGTGATGTCCTGTGACATTAGAATCACGCCATCAAGGCAGAAGCCGCCGCAGAAAACTGCAGAAAATTGACCAAATTCAGGTATTTCTGATTCGTCTAGGGTGTCTGGAAGAATGCAGCAACCTCTAGAGACCGAGTCGCTACTCGAGGTAGCTTTTCACTAAATTTTGTCTTTGGTATATCTCAGTGTTCGTTCAGGATGCATTATCAGAGGCTTTCTCTCCTCCGCCATCTCGCCGGCAGTCGGAAATTGTACCTCCCGCAAACGGCGAGGCGGCTCAAGTCGAGGGCGTGCCTTCAGTGGAGACTCCTTTAAATACTGCCGTTGACACTGCTTCAGCAGACACATGGAAGGCGGAGTACGAGCAACAGGTGGAAGCATGGAGGGAGGAGTCGGCAGTTGCTCGTGAGAAGGCTGAAAAGGAGCGTGCAAAGTGGGAGGCTATTCGAGAGGCAGAGAAGGCACAGGGCGTGCAGCCAGCACCATTTCCAGACGCACCATGGGAGAAAGCAGCAGCCGCAGCGCCTCCATCTTCCTCACCAAGTCCTGCTGACTCTCGCGACCTTGTCACCGGTGAACGTTCAAAAACTGTTCGTCTTCTGTTTCTTAATTCCTTATGTTGTTCTGACGTCTTTACAAGGCTCCTCAGCCCCCCGCGTCATCACATTCAAGACAGGAGACTGGCGAGGATTCTCAAAAGTGGGAGAACGTGCCGTCAGAAGTTACCTCCTCGTTCCCATCCATGTCATTCCCCGACAGCCACGAGGACTCTTCTCCCGATTCCAAACCATCGCATGCACCTCATACACCTGCATCCGCAACGCTGTCCATCTTTGACTCATCTCTGTCTACCCAGACTCGCGTCAAAGCATTCGCGTCTTCATTGGCAATAAATTTACTCCTGCCCTTCGTTAACGGCGTTATGTTAGGTTTTGGTGAAATCTTTGCCAAAAACGTCGTTCTTCGATGGTTCGGGTGGAAGAACACTGCCCCAGGCTCTACTGCTTCTTCATTAGGGCTTCGTGGATCACGTAGATAGATAATCCAGAGCAACAGCTTGACCCTGCTATGCACTTTAATGCTGACGTGGATATGCTGTAAAGGCATGGTATTTATTGATAGAATACTCAACAAACATTTGAGTGCGTAAAACAGGTGTGCGCACTAGCAGATACATCTACTATTGGAATGTTCACACACACACCTTGAAGCTTTGGAGACCTCTATTTAGTCTAGGGAACGATAATCAGTATTGGCATGGCCAAACGATTAGGCTGGGAACTGACGGGTTGAGGATTTGCTTGTGACTTCGCAATCAAGGCAGATAAATTTCGTAACTGTTGACTTACGGCCAAAGCCTAAAATATATCATCAGTCGATACCGACAGTGATGACTGCAAAAGGCGCATTGTATCTGATACATTCAAGCACAAACCTTACATTGTAGACTTAAGAAGGAAAGCACCGACCGTAGAAGTACACGATACACAAATATTATGTAAGGCTCACCTCGAGAGGAAAACCATAGGAATAGGAGCGAGCGTAAAGAAAGGGAAAACAGTCGCACCACTACTGGTCTCGAAAAAAATGGTGAGAATACGGATAACAAGACTTGCTTCGACGGGGAGAGGGGAGGGTAAGGACGGACTGTTAACAAGCCACCGCACAATTCTCCACAAGGCCTCGAAATACTGCAGTGTTGCAGAAGAACACTATAGGAAGTCTTCTGCTCTAGCACGCTTCTTCCCCCTAGATTCCTCAGCTTGAGAGGCATCAGAAGACTTAACAAAGCGATAATTTGGCGAGTGAGCACGTATCTCTTCCTGTGTAGAGAGAACAAGAAACAGCGTTAATAATCAGAGGGACGACAAAGAGGACGCTAACGCGACTCACGGGAGAGAAGTTAGCATCCGTGTACTTGAGTTCCGTTGGTTTTTTGAAGGGCGGATTAGTTTGCTTCAAAGCAGGGTTGGGTAAAGTAAGCTGGGAAGATGGCTCAGTGGAACTATTAGGGGCAGGAGTGACCGACGCTGAAGGAGGCGGAGGGGTCGAAATATTCGCACCACCCGTGAATGCTGGTGTCCCAGAAGGAGGCGGCGGAGGCGAGGATGAGGAGCCATGTTGTTGTTGAGGAACAAAAGTCGGAGGGGGCGCTAGAGGAGGGCGAGCTGCCAGTGCTCCCGGGGGAGGTGGAGCACCCGGGAACACACCCGGAGGAGGTGGCATCATACCTGGTGGCGGCTGGAAACCAGGTGGCATAGGAAATCCTGGAGGAGGAGGACTAAAAATCCAAGTGAGTTTAATAGTAAGCGATTGAAGACAATAGATAGTGCGTACCCAGGGGGGAAGCCTTGCATGTTAGGGAAGGGTGGAAAGGGTGGTTGACCAGGTGCCAACCCTGGGGGAGGAGGGAAGAAAGGCGGAGCTGCGCCAGGGGGAATCCCGCCTGGAGGAGCCATCGGTGCAGCTGGCGTGGGCGGGGCCGTATAAGCCTGAGGTGGGGCACCATAAACAGCACCAGAACTTGTATCCGCTGCTGGGGGAGGATTATCACTCGCAGCTCCCATTAGCGCCTTATGGGCTTCGAGAGCAGCCTTCAGTTCCTCTTCAGACATCGGACGATTCTCTGTCTTAGGACGTTTCGCGGGAGGCTGTGAAATGGATCCGGCTGCGAGACCAAGTTCAATCTCTTTTCGACGCTTGTAGTCAGCCACATCAGGGGCAGGTATGCCCTCCATCCCAAAAATTTCTACTTCGTACCCATCACGACCAGGCAGTGCATTTTCGATACGAGGTAAGCTACAAAAAAGCGTCAGAGCATAAAGTGAAGCTCGATTGAGGGAATTTCTTACTTCTCAGGCTCCAATTTATGCACCTGTTGGATATGAACGGCCAGACCTCCGGCAGTATTCAATCGTCTTGGACAAAGATTGCATTTGAAGTGTTTTGCTTTCTGATGCTGCATAAGGACTGGAATTGAGGCGGTAAATGGGCTATATGTCAGCATCAGGACAGATACCCAACACACCTTTCTCATCCTCGAATTCACGTTCACAATACCAGCACCAGGGTCGTATGATCTACAGTCCTCGTTGAGATGCATGAATAATAGAGTTTTATACGGCAGCACGTACCTGCTTATTCTTTTTTTTAGCCATCTTATGAAGGAGCACTGAGACCTGATGGTGGCAGAGGAAAGAGTCGAATTTGATTGGTCGTGTTTGTTCTCAATTGTTGCTTACAGAGCCCTTTGAAATTGCAGGGGCCTTTCGCGATTGCTGAGCTTTAGTCTACCTGGAACCTACAGAGCTGCTCCAGAGCCTGTAAATTCCTGCGATGGCGTATGAAGGAGGAAATTAAAGACGGTTCATATGCAGTTCCTTCAATTGCAAGTTTCAAATTTCTAGAACATCCTCTTTTTTCAGAGCTAGGAGCGATTCCTGGGCTTCTGCCAGTTCAGCTACTGCTACGAATATTTCGAAAGTATGATATGCACATAGATAGAGGAAAAGAATAGGGTTCAATAGTCTGAGAAATGAGTTGGCGTCTCCGCATTCTCCTTCAACCAAATACGGCTTCATTTGGTAGAAGTTGCCGGCCACTTTTCACAAGCACGTCGTCCAAGCAAATATGCAATCCTTCTCTCATACCAAAAGCGACACTTCATGGCTTTACAAGGCATCAAGGTTGTGGAGGTACGACTGCTTATAATTGCTTTACCTTCAGTTCATTTACTCTACTTTAGTTCGCTGGCCTCGCGCCAGGACCATTCGCAGGTCTTATTTTAGCGGATAATGGCGCCACTGTTATGCGTATCGACCGGCCTTTTTCAACCTCTGCAGACTTACTTTGTCGTAACAAACGCTCGCTGGCCATCAACCCCAAGATACCAAGCGGACGCGAGGCACTGAGGAAACTCATCGCGACGTCGGATGTACTGATTGACCCATTTCGACCAGGTGTGATGGAACGACTGGGACTGGGGCCTGATGTGTTTCTTGGAGAGGCAGGAAAGCCAGGGCTTAACGAGAAGCTCATCTATGCTAGAATTGTTGGGTACATCCTCATTTCCTCGAATGGTATGAATGATGGTAATCCTTCATGGAACCCAAAGATTTCCGAGATTAGGTATGTATAACATTTTGTCCCATTACTTGATGAATGTGTACTGACTGTCTTTCAGGCCCTTATAAGGACATGGCTGGTATTTAAGCAATTTCTTCCAGTGAAGACCGTTGTATCAATGAGAATTCAGGACATGACATAAATTACCTGGCTCTTAGCGGTGTTCTTTCCGTAGGCGAAGACGCTCATTTGAAAGGAACTGGCTAAGGTGCCTGTATATGTAGATGCTACCTGGCTCTTCTGACCGGCCGACTTTCCCGCTCAATCTATTGGCTGATTTCGCTGGAGGCGGTCTGACATGTGCGCTTGGGATCATCCTCGCTCTCCTCGAACGAAATCGTAGTGGTCATGGGCAGATCGTCGACGCGGATATGGTAACCAGATTTGTTTGTGCCCGCGAGCAGCTTTACAATGCCCGTTTGAACAGGTTTCCGGGGCGCGATACGTATCATCATTCCCTCTGATACACCGTATGGATCCCTCGAGTGGACACTTCTCAGGCGATCGAGGAACTAATCTCCTTGACGGGGGCGCACCTTTCTACAATATCTATCCGTGTAAAGACGGTGGTTGCATGTCAGTCGGGTGTCTAGAACCACAATTCTTCCAGGTTTTCATTGAAACCTTCGTCAAATCTCTTCCCGAGGAACTAAGGGACTTTCGTGGTTGGACTCCAGATGCATCTACACAGTTTCAGCGTGACGAGTGGACTAGACTGAAGGATTATCTAGAAAGAGGTTTTATGACACGGACACGAGATGATTGGGGTAGAATTTTTTACGGTAAGTCGGTTCAGTCCCCGGCCTACTAGCTCGACCTATATCACTTGAATCTTTATAGGCACCGATGCCTGCTGTGTGCCAATTCTAAGCCCAGAAGAAGCAAATGAGCTGGAGTCTTCCAAATTACCTTTCCCCACTCCTCATCCCAAGGTAGTCAGCTATAGTGGTCCAAGCCCCCAGAATACCTCAACTGACTCTTGCCTATCGCCTGGAGAACATACCGACGAAATCCTCCGAGAGATAGGTCTAACTGACGAAGAATACAGAAGGCTGGTTCAAGAGGGAGCTATACAGTCTGTAAAATCTAAATTGTAAAAGAGACGACTCGGATATGTGTACGATATGATTCTCAACGAGAGCCAAATGACTGCTTCTCTATGCCGGTGTGAAGTATGCTGCCGAGACGCCGATTCGTGAAAGTCATGGGATCGAAATCGCACACCTACTTATTCCTCACTTACCAACAGGCTAACATGGCCCTTCGAGGTATCAAAGTGATTGAAGTGGGTGAACATCGACCTTCAGGCTATTATTTAAGCAGCGCGAATTGAAGCCGTGCTATAGTTCGCTGGCCTTGCGCCAGGTCCGTTCGCCGGGCTCCTTTTAGCAGACCATGGCGCGTCCGTGATTCGTGTGGATCGACCCTCTGCTTCAAGTTTGGACGTACTTTGGCGTGGCAAGCGGTCATTGGCAATAAACCCTAAGATACCCAGTGGACGCGAGGTGTTAACGAAGATGATAGCTTCCTCGGACGTGTTGATTGATCCATACCGACCAGGTGTCATGGAGCGGCTTGGACTGGGTCCAGATGTCTTTCTTGGTGAAGAAGGAAGGAAAGGATTGAATAAAAAGCTAATTTATGCTAGAATTGTAGGGTACGTTTAACGGCTGACAGTGCTTGCAGTTACAATGATTGCTAACTTTTATTCAGGTTCCCGAGAGCAGGTTCCTGTTTCTTCACATGTCAATTGAACCTTGCTATATAGCTGACTACTGCATGAAGGCCGATATCAGGATATGGCCGGTGAGTCATTCGTTGGCATGAGAGGCGTGTGCTTGAGCCCAGTTCAGGACACGATCTTAACTTCCTGGCATTAAGCGGCGTACTATCCGTAAGTACCTAGCGCAATCTTGATTGAGTGTCATTTCGACTTCTTCATTCGAGATGCTTCCTGGCGCACCTACGCCAGCCTTTCCTCTCAACCTTCTGGCTGACTTTGCAGGAGGCGGGATGCCTTGTGCGTTGGGAATTCTTCTAGCCTTACTCGCCCGCAACCAAAGTGGGGTCGGTCAAGTTGTCGATACAAACATGGTTCTTGTGCCCTTCTCCTCTGTTGTTGTTAACCTTCATACGGTTTTCTTAGGTCTCCGGAACGAGGTATCTTTCATCATCTCCACTCATACATTACCATCATCCGTCTACCGGGAGGTTTGCTGGAAAGCGAGGCACGAATCTCTTAGATGGTGGTGCCCCGTTTTATAACGTCTATCCTTGCCAAGATGGATCGTGCATGACTGTTGCTTGTATAGAGCCTCGGTTTTTCGACATCTTCATAAACTTTTTCATAGTATCGTTGCCTAAGTCCTTCCGAGACTCCCTCAGCTGGATTCCAAGTATGGCCACTCAACTAGATCGGAGTGAGTGGCCAAAACTCCAGCAGTTCCTGGAGCAAGGTTTCATGACCCGACCCAGAAATGACTGGGCCGGCATCTTTCACGGTAAGTTCTTTGGATCCAAAGTTGTTGCCCGAGGAATGCTGATACATAACCTTTAAGGAACTGACGCATGTTGCGTACCTGTCTTGACACCAGACGAAGCAAGTGAGCTGGACCCATCTGGTTCGTCTATGCCAGTCGTCCATCCTGAGATCACCGGACCCGATGGAAAATCTGAGGTTCAGACTCCCCCGAGTTCTGAAGGCTGCCTACTGAAACCTGGGCAACACAGCGAAGAGATTTTGAAGGAGTTTGGATTACAGAGTAGGGAGATAGATACGCTACTGAAATCCGGGGTAGTTCAACAAGCGTAATGAATAAAAACTCTGTTTCTATTGGACGGACTGACCGGTAGCAAGACTACGATTGCCGGATTCGGAATTCGGAATTGAGGAAACACGTGATATTAAGTTACCTGGAGGTGGGGGTATCACATGCAAGAGATGCTCAAATTATAAGTCTTTTGTCGCCGACTGCTCCCCAGATTCCTGCTTTTTTCTTATCGTACACATGGCATCCAAGCAGCTCAAACAGTTCACCAGGGAGGAGGTCGCAAAGGTTTCTTCTTTTCTCATTTTTCTTCTTATATCTCGCTCAGAAATCTCTGCTTTAGCACAACAAGCCAGATGATCTGGTACGCGGAAACAGTGAACTTCGATGTCAAGCCTTTTCTTAATGATATGTTCTAGTGGATCATCATTGACGCTAAGGTCTACGACCTAACCCGATTCTCGGGCATGCATCCCGGAGGAGTTGCTGCTCTTGTCGACGAAGAAGTTGGTGTGTAAAAAAACTCTGTTCCGAATGTCTTATCCTACTGAACTGAGTGTTGATCGACAGCCGGTCAGGATGCCACCGAAAACTTCTTTGCCCTACATCGTATGGAGGTCCTTCAAAAGCCTCAGTATCAACGTCTTGTCATTGGGACAGTAGAGGGTGAAGTTAGTGTCCTTCACGCTCCGCAACCCGGAGAGCTCAGCAAAGTGCCCTATGCCGAACCTACCTGGCTAACGGAAGGATACTATAGTCCCTACTACTCTCAAGTTAGTATTTCGAGAGATTTTCTATATCCCACCTAATTGTTCTCTTTCTACAGAATCACCGGGAGTTCCAGAAAGCGATGCGAAAGTTCACAGATGAATATGTTACTCCTGATGCACTCGTAAGAGAGGAAGATGGGAAGAGGCCAAGCCAACATGTTTTCGACAAAATGGCGTGCGTCGCGGTGTAATTTCCTTGGCTGTCTTTAAGCTTAAATTGATTAATAGTGAGCTCAACATGCATGCCATGCGTATGGGACCGGGCAAACACCTTAAAGGGCGGACTCTCATGGGCGGACTCGTGAAGCCCGAGGAGTTCGACTACTTCCATGAGGTGCGTCGAACTAAACATGCTCGCGCCAAACTAATCTTTTCATATTTAGCTGATCATAACTCAAGAATTGACACGCTGCGGTGCTCGAGGATATGGTGATGGTACGTGAATGTTTCGTGCGGATGAGACTGCCTTTTATTTATCTTGTTTTCAATGTAGGCATGCTAGGTGGCAAAGTCATCGGTCTTCCACCCGTTCTCAACTTTGGTAGTGAGGAGCTCAAGGCCAAAGTTGTTCCGGATGTTCTTGCTGGCAAGAAATTCATCTGTCTGGCTATCTCAGAGGCATTTGCGGGCAGTGACGTCATGGGGATGCAAACAACTGCAGTGAAAAGTGAAGATGGAAAAGAGTGGATCATTAACGGTAAACGTTTCTTGCCTCAAAACGGCGACAGCATTCTCATCGGTATATATTCTAGGGTCTAAGAAATGGATCACGAACGGCACGTAGGTACTCGTTGCGCTGTGACAGGAGCATATTAATTGAATTTGCTCGCTAGTTTCGCTGATTATTTCACAGTCGGATGCAAGACTGAGGTGAGCACTTGATCTATTGATTGTATTTTGTGACTCAAGTAACTGATGAAAACGGCAAGGACGGGTTTACCGTGATACTCGTTGAGAGAGGAGAGGGTGTAGAAACACGCCAGATCAAAACCAGTTATTCGACCTCTGCAGGAACCGCATTCATTACGTTTGACAACGTCCGGGTACCAGTTGGTAACACATTGGGAGAAGAGGGTGGAGGAATCTTTGTCATTCTCAGGTAATATCTATGACTAGTGACATTTGCATCTACCTTCTTACTCTTTCGCATAGCAACTTCAACCACGAGCGATGGGTGATGTGCTGTGCTTCTGCTCGAAGTCAAAGGTCTATCGGTGGGTCATTTTCTTTACGCAATTTCCCGATGCTAATGTATCTATAGTTGAGGAATGCCTGAAGTAAGAAGAATTTGTAGAATGTGCCACGTTTGACTCACTGACTACGTACCCAGATGGACTACCCAGCGGAAAGCTTTCGGAAAACCTTTGAATTCTCTCGCTGTAATTCGCTCTAAGATGGCAGCCATGATCCAGCGGACAGAGAGTGCGTTGCTGATCCACCTGTGCTGCACGCAATACTGATTGCTGTTGTAGGTGTTCAGAACTGGCTCGAGAACATCACGTACCAGATGTGTAATATGGTATGTCCACCTACAGCTATGGCTGGCAGAAAGTGTGGTCTCACTTAAAATGCGACAGACATATAAGCAACAAGCCAGCAAATTAGCAGGGTAATTATTTCGAACCCTAGTTCTACTGTCTTGTTGTGCTTAGATTGGCTTTCACAGACAAATCGCCTTTCTGAAAAGTTATTCTACAGCATGCGGTCAAGAAACTGCCCGAGATGCTGTCCAGATTTTTGGTGGCAGAGGCGTTACCAAGTCAGGTAAGGTTTAAGTGTTCTCAATGAAGGTTCAACGCTAACGCCTCTTCTGATCACAGGAATGGGCAAGTTTATTGAGCATGTGAGCGTTCTGCTAGTACACATTTGTTACTATACTGATTTTCGTCATCCTTGTTTTTCTAGTATCACCGTACGATTCCTTTCGATGCATTACTAGGAGGAGCAGAGGATGTACTCAGTGATCTCGGTGTGCGGCAGGCCTTGCGGGCCATGCCTCACGATGCTAGATTATAGTCAGTGCCCGGCGCGAGCATTATTTTATTCACTCTTCGCATACATATACTGATGTCTTTCATTAATTGTTGATGTACCGCTACGATGTGGTTTTTAGATACAATGTACAACAAATTTAACTGTACGTTAAGTATTTGAAGACTGATATGGAAGAAACATACAAATGCTAGGATTCAACACTGTACAGAATTTGTATAGAGGAGGGGAGATTATGCTTGTAACAAGCACTGCAAGAACAATAAAAGTACACATACGTCACAACTTATTCACCATACACATCTATGAGGCCATATATTGGACCTGAGTATACGGATTGATTTCTGGCACCGACCGCATTTGCACGTCGTTCTGGAACTGAGCAAGCCAGCTGATGCCTGAAGAATAACAGCATTAAGTAAATGTCACAGGGGTCCATCAAGGAAGAAACCAACCTGGCACTGTGGCGTCTGACCACTGTGAGAGATCACTCATGGACTGCATCCCCAGATAATCATCTTCCGAAGAGAGAGGTGCTTGCAAATAATCTGTCATATTCATTCCAAAACTGTTTTGTTCAATGCCGGTCGAACCGGAGACACCGGACGGCATGAAGGGGTCAATTGCACCCCCGGCAGGAGCAAACTGATCAAACGACAATGCTCCATGAGACGGAGGCGGCGACAGGGAGTGGGTAGTTGTGGCAGGCGACTCGTGCTCGAACGAGTTGCCGGCAACATCGGATGCAGCGTCACCCGGGCCTCCAACAGATGACCTTGTCCTCTGACTTTTTCTTCGTTGGAGTTTGGTGCCAGGAGAAGTTGGTTCAGCGACCAAAGGAGATGCGAGGAGACTTTTCAGGAAGCGAGCGTAAAGTTTCGGTCCGTGGCGGTTGTCGATAGCTATCTCCGGCGAACTGAAAAAGTCAATGACACTCTGAACCCGCGCACGTATCTCGACACGGGTATTGACATCAATGTATGCAGAAAATTTAGGTTGGAGAAGCTACGTCCGGTTTCAATATGTGCTGCAGGCAAAAGAGAAATGAGCCTCACCTTGACTAGAAATGCTGCTGCAAACGCAACGAAGACACTTTGAGCTTCAGGTCCGTGACGAATATAGACTTCTAGCCGTAAAGCGTAAGACACGATCCAATCATCAATAGACAAAACAGGACTGACTGTGCTCAGGACGCCCGTTATCTTCGACCATCGCCGTGACAACATCATTGGCAGCTTGCAGACATCGCTTCAAGAATGGATTCTCGTTTGAAGGATTTTTCCCAAACGCATGCTGAAATCCATAAGACAATACTATTAATCGGGCATATCCAAACGCCAGCTTTAGGAGTCCTAGACGGAAACAGCCGGGTATATCGTTCTTATCGACATTTTCGTCTAGGATTGGGTACCATCTCTCTTGCAGCGCCATGAGTTCTTCGTCAGTGTCCTGCGCAAGCTGCGCGATGTCCACCTCCTTGATAAGGCATTGATACGTCAGAGAGGACTAAAAGTTGACTGAATGATGTTATATACCTTGTTCAACCCAGTTGGGTGAGTGGGATCATTATATATTCGCGATCTGAACCTGGCCATGACTTTCAACTCGGAATTGTAGCAGCACAGCTGAATGTCGAAGTTCTTCATATTATAAGGAGAACTCTTCCACCAATCCTCACAATGATTTGCGATATAATCCGAGTCGCTTATAACCGGAGGTTTTCCGTTTTGTGAACCTGTTGAGCGATCAAGGTTGAAGCAGTTCAACCATACACGCGTGCGATTGAGCTGCTCGCGGGCGTGGAACTCATTCTGGGGCTTGGCTGTATTAGGAAGATGGAGATTGAGCTCTGTAGCAATTCTAAATGGGATCCGATTAATGGTGTTTAAATGGTTAATGAAAAAAGGGCTTACCGTATTGCTACCCCAAGATAAAGCCAACCACGAGACTCTTCCCAGCGCTTGAGAGGTGCGGGGTACAGACTTAGTAGAATATATGCTATGCACATCTCAATGTTCTTCGGGCCGCCGATCAATGCGGTACCTGCGGCCAACTGTGCATAGTTCATGACCTGGACGTACAGCTCTGGACGCTCCTCGTAAAACCGGGATGAGATAGCGCAAACTTAAACAATCGTTAGTTGACGTTGACAAAGTGGTGAAATCAGGCACTCACTGACTGTGAACAGGAAGGGACTTCGGTAGACAGTTCTCTGAGCAGTATACAACACCGGATCGACAAGAGAGACGGAGGGATTGACGAGGTCAAAAAATCTAAATTACATATATGTCAGAGGTCAAATCCAATGCGAAGCTCGATCGAGGACCGACATCTGAAAAAGCTTTTCAGCTTCCGCGGGCGTTATGATGCCCCTCATCAAGATGTGGGGTAGTTGTGGAGTACTCTCAGCTGGTCTTCGTGCTGGATCTGGACCAGGGCCTGCATGAATTTCAGAGAAATGAGCAAAACTTGACTTGAAAGAACAGGGTCAACTTACTCGGTCTGAAGAAGTCGGCATTTGCAACTCCAGTTTCAGGCTCCTCCGTTTGTTCCGGGTCAGGAGTACTCCCGCGTTTCCTGTTATTCTTCAGGCTCAATTTCGCCATCAAGCCAAACGGTACTGCCTCGTTGGGAATTGTCACCGACTTGCCTTGTTCCTTGGCTTTTGGCGGTGGAGGAAATCCTGCGGAAGCACTCCCGGCACTGGAGTTAGATAGACGCTTGCTCGACGCTCTCCTCCTTTCTGCCTCTTTGGGGCTCCATTCCTCGCCATCAGAATCAACCACGGCAATCTCGTATTCTTCATCATCTTGAACACCACCCGAAACGCCATCGTCGTTCTCTCTATCATCCTCTCCACTATCGGGAGATTCTTCGGGATCTTGCTCAACGATATAACTTTTAGGCATACTGGCACCTCCGATGCCAATGAACCCCCCGAATTCTGCCAAGCTCTCGCGAGCCTTGGCGATCCAATCTTCGACATCTTTGTTTGCTTCTGGAGTAGGATGGCTGCTCGTACCAGCTGTGAGCTCTGGGTTAAAATAGGAGGAATCTTGTGAAGAAGGCGATAAGATAGGAGGAGACGCGGAGCTGGAAAAGCTATCGGAGGTAGCTGTAGCGGGTAAACGTAATGAATTCTTTTTACTGGCTTCTTCAAGCTTGGCCAGCTTAGCCATAAGTCTGTTAATCTCTTCCGCCTGCCTTTGGATCTCATTAAGAAGATGTTCTCGTTTTCTGTAATGAATACACTCAATATTCGCCATTTGGAAGAAACTGAGGGGGGATTACACTTACGGAGGAGTTCGCCGTTTCTTCCGTCCGGGGATTACACACTCGTGGCCACCGTTTAGGCAACGCTTACATGGGTCCGTATCGGTTTTGAATTCGCAGCGCACTAAACGCTAAAATGAGTGACTGGAGGGGAAAGGAAGCACAACGCACACACCTTTGAGGCTTTTGCATCTAGCGCATGCACCCCTATTTTGAACGCGTGATGTCAGGAGGTCGAAACGGAAGCAAAACACGATGATACTTGCTGTTTATTGCCTTTACCAGCAGACTCTTTGTGATCGCCAGCAGTCTCGACTTCATCTTCGTCTCTGCCATCATCACCCTGTTCATTAATCCGCGGTCTTTTCCCTTTTGAGTATTGGCTAGGTCGGGATGAATATGGCTGCTGGCGGTGATGTGGCGCACGTGCGGTCGAGTTGTCGTGTATCGGAGGGGGTGATGTGGTCAAGGTGGGACGAACCCGCCCGGAGCCAACGTCAAAAGGTTGAGAGACCGTAGGAGGCTGAAAGTTGTACGACTGTACGTTTGGGTATGAACCTTGCTGCTGTAGGGGTACCGAGGAGTCATGAACGGTAGCATTTGAAAACGAGGCGCTCTGAGACGCTGAAGCGCCGAAAGCAAAAGTAGGGCCAGTCCGAGACTGCTGAGAGTCTAGTGAAAAAGAGGGATCGCCCTGGGACGTCTGATTGAAGACAAAGTTGTTTGGATAGCTGGACTGAGAGAACTGAAAAGGTTCCGGATAGGAGGGGTACTGAGAGGTTTGTTCAGCGTTTTGATAGTCATATTCCTGTTCTAGCTGTAGCTGAGGCTGATTGTACGGAGAGCTGGAGTGATTCCAATGAGAACTAGAATCGTATGAATTGGACATGATGGTAGTAGAAAGACTGGATAACAAAATAAGCCCAGGAAGTGATGAGATGAACACCACTTACGTCTAATCTTCACACCCTTCTACTACCGTCAGATATGGAGAATGACCAGTTGAACGATCCTCTCGCTCAACTCTATGTCTTTTGCGGGTGAAATTCAGTATTTCCCCTTCATCTCTACCGAGTGTCATCAAGGTAGTTTATGTACTCTCTTTCCGAGGTTTTGACATATGCAGTGCCCCACGTGGGGTATATCGTCTTCTGTGGCAGTGTGCTTTTCCCTTCTTCATGCAGTGCCTGCACTCGCTTTCCTGTGCCAACTCTCTTCCTGAAAGAATATTCTGCGTTCGTACGATTCAAAATAGGTCTAGTTGTAGCACTGCAACCGGATTTTTTTCTCTACCCCCGTCCCTTGAACAAGGTATCAGAATTTCCTCCTACATGTGCGGAAGACATACACCTGTAAGTATACACTTTTTTTCCACAAGGCTTGGATTACTTACTGACAGGATGATTTGATGGTCTCCAGGTTCAGGTATAGCCTCCCGACAACCTTTTCGCGCAGAGATTAAGTGCAATTATAGTCCCGAACTCACTACAGATGAAGACCCTTTCATAATACAATGATGATATCTCACGAGTTGCATATGGGTGGGCGGTATTCTATTTCTTGCTCCCCTGTTTCTCTTTTACATGTCATTTTCATTGTACAGCGCACTTGTATGCCGTCATTTAGCTGAGTTATAATCCGTTTGTACTCTACGGCAGGGTGGAGTACACAGAGTGTGCAGGGGTTCCTTAAAGCGCGTATTCCAGATATAATTCTTGAAAGTAAGTACCGAGTCCGTAAACAATCGTCCCATATGCTCAGGTACTTACTCTGAGCAGACCTGTCGGTGATTACCAACATTTGCATCACTGTCAACGCTCAATGTTTTTCGAAATCCAATCCTTTCAGTGAGTCTCTCCAGGTCTCTCCACATTTCATAAAGCAAGCATTTATAGCAGCATTCTATATGCTACTGCAATCATGGATCGCTCGGTGGTTCTTTAATCGGGTCCGCGTTCTCAGAACTTGAAACCATGTCGTCCGCGGGATGACATGGGTGCATCATACCGACGGCGTTCAGAATGACTGTTCAAAAAATCATATACTGATGTGACTTGTCAATAGTAAAAATGTTACATACATAGACTGACGTCTGGCGCCGGGCTCTTGGTGCACCCGTACTCTCTCCTATTCTCTCTTACCAGATCCAGAAGATCCTGTTAAATCGGTGACTGAAATGCAGTACCAGTATTTTAAAATGGTGCGCCACAGTACATCTCGACCACCGTTCTCATGCGTACTTAACGGATATAAACATCCCTCAGGTATGTTAACAAATATCCTATCAGAGAGCAAACAGAGAAAGCGCGGAAACTTGTTGAGCAGGTATATATATGCGTACACAGTCTCCTCCACAGCCCCGATTTTTCAAAGTCCTGCCGTTGCAGACGCCCTTCGAATCGACTCAGAAGACTCCGTAAGTTCTATGTCGTTCGTCTAGCACATAGGGGCTTCGGACTTGAGACATTCAATTGGCTTTAATACACATCACAGGACAGCATAACAGAATATATCTGACTGATTTGCACAGACGAATTCTTTCGGTAGATATACATTAAAAGCAGAGTATCAAAAGGACACCCCAGGTGAAGAACTAACTAACGACTATAGAGCAGAAGGTAGAAACAAACCAGCGCCAAAACGGTATGGGCGTCTGAGTGATCAACATGAGAACCTAATCACTCTCGCTTTCGAAGAAGAGGGATGGATGGATGACGAGTTTGCATCTGAAGAAAAAAAACTAAAAAGTAATTGTAAGAAGATAGAGATAATAAATAAATAAGCTGTAAAGCAATGACAATATGAGGAGGGTTCGAGACGGCAGCAAACGTCCGATGGACGTCAGGTATGTGTATGTAGGGTTGATACAAATCCAAGAAAGTGTCGTAAAATACGTACAGATAGAAGGAAATGTTATTCAAACGCATAGCATGCTGGCATGAAAACTATGAGGACAGGTTCGTCTAGAGGCAAAAAAGAGAAAGGATTGCCAGTCGATGCCAGACCGCGAACGAACGAATGAAGAGAACATGGTGAAGATTCAGCGACGCTGAGCTCCGAGAAAACTCAGCGTCACAGCCGAAAGTGATATGTGAAGACAAGGTCGTACATCTGGAATGATGACGAACACGAAAAATGACAGGATGATGTCTTGTGCATCTGCTCTATGAAGAATGGGTAGAGCCGGGAGGTAAGGGGAAAGCTTCCGTCACATCCTCTTCTTCGCCGGCGCTCGTGTACATAGATGCACCCGAGTCGGTAATGATAGAGGGTTGCATGGACGCGACCCTCAAACGTTCCTGCACGTCCTCAGGAGTCGTGTCTAGAGCGGCGATCAAAGACTGAATGGCTCGGTCATTGCTTGATACCGATGCCACCGAACCGACAACAGAATGACCGAAATTTGGTCGGACAGGCGTCTTTTCGGAGTCATCTTCGAATGGATTAACATTAGCAGGGCTAGAAGTGTTGGTAATTTCCCGCGCCTTGCTAATTGATCCATTCAATTTAGGCATCGCGGGTACAGATGACTGAGCATTAAAGAAGGGATTGTTTTGACTTTTCCTTCGTTCAGTGGGATGAATAAACGGATTTTTGGAAGCATGACTAGGATCTACAATCTCGGCGGTCTGCCCCTCAAAGTCAATGACTTCAGCCGACTCCCAACGGTGAGGTTCAGATGAGGTCAAAGGAGGCGTTGGGATAGCCATATCGAGGGAAGGCGACATTGCGCCTGACATGCGTTTAGAGCGCAGCGACAAGAACGAGTTACTACCGACCGTGTCACCATCCCAGGAGATAGTTGTGGACTCCTTCTGGTTCAAGAAAGGAGGAGCAGGGGGATCATCAGCAGAAGCGAGCTCTTGAGCAAGCTTGGGATGATAGGTGGCAAATGGATGCGAATCAAGGTTGAAAGTGGGTAACTCATCCGACGTAGTCTTTGTCGTATACGCGGTGCGAATACTAGGAGTGGATTTCTTGAACATGGTGAGTTTTTCCATTGGCGCAATCTCCGTCGTCGTATCTTTGCCTTTGTTCATCCCATCCCACTTATCTTCTTCGTCCTTAAGCTTATTCCAATTCTCATCGTGTGGCGAGCGCGCGGCGGTAATGCGGCGTTTTTGTTGCTTGGGGTCGCTCCGCTTGTATAACCAGAAGGCTATCAGAAGAAGGGCAATGACGCCAGCAAGAGTGCCGACACATGCTCCTACAACAGTTCCCAGAGAAATATTATTGGAAGCTGAGCCGGCGGCGGAAGCATCGGAAGACGTGGCAGATGGGACGACAGAGGACGAAGATGCGGTGGATGTAGGCAAAGAATTGGCAAGTGAGAAGTTGTCTGGGGTGGCATCCACACTCGAATCGCCAGCTGATACCTTCGTGTTAATTGCGAGAGCAGTACCAGTGACGGCCGTGCCCGACTGAGTGACCGCTTCAGCAGATATTCCTGAGGCAGTAGGCACTGGCAATGGATCCGACCGTTTATGATGACGAAAAGCACCGTGAATGGCCATAACTGAAGGAGGGTAGGGCAGAAAAAAACTGGAATGAAGGATATAAAAAGAATGCAATGGATGCCCAGTTCCGGGGCAAAGAGTGACTCTACCAAGAGGATTGAGCTCACATATACATTCAAAGAAGAAAAAAAAGACTCACAAATAGTTAGTTAAATCCCAGACCGCATTCAGATAGGAAGGTGCTGAAGAAGGGGAGGAGAATTAGCTGAGCGCTTTCGCACTGTGTCTAGTGAAACACTGACGATGCTCACACACTCTAGATTGCCCTCTCGGCAAACAATTCCATCTTCACACGCCCCTCGTCTATGGGGCCCGCCGTTGCTATGTTGCCCCCTGCGCTATCGGCAGACAATCCTCTTAAGACTCTGAACTGGAATTTGCAGTCTGGAGAGTATTTCCAGAGGTTTGTTGAGAGAGCATTTCGCCAAAGGGCTTCACAGATACCGATTCAGAAATCACAGATAGGCTAGCACAGCGTCGCGTGAGCTGATAGGTATGATGATGTATATACTATCAGTCGACAGCCTGGACGTCTCGTATGTCCCAGTCCAGTCTGCATTGGAGGGAAAGTCGTTCATTTGTCCATTCAATATTCGTTGCGATTGATATATCTTTCTATACGGCTGAAACCAGAAAACTCCGGATTCATCGAATTCTTGTGCTCAACGGAAAGGAATAGTTTATAATTACACCATCCCGATAACAGCCATTTCTTAAGCAGTGTAGTACTTGATGATCATTGAATGGCCCGTTCTTGTCAGTGTTATTTTAAGAGCTGCGTGGCACTGTGGTCAGTGTAGCACCCAACCGAGGCCAGACCGAGACTTCCTCTAGCTTCTTCTTCATTACTATCCAAGCCGTCAGAAAAGCGGAGTCGCGATCCGGAAGACCTAACCCTAAAGCTAAAGCGCTAAAGACTGGCGCGCGCTTTTGCTTTATACCACCATGTAGTAACAGCTCCCCTGCGCTCACTTTTAACTTGGATTTTATGCTTGACATCAACCGCGCGTCTCGAGGACCCAAGCCGGACCTGGGATGGGTGGCATCATCGTGATTATTCTTTCTTTTGCAACCGTCGAACCTTATGACCGTTCATTTGAATCCTATGACCGCGTGCGGGGATCATCTACGCGTTCCACCTCGAAAACGCGGACCGTCAGAAACATTCTTCGCTTGAAATTTCATATTTATTAGAACCTCCTCGAATCGTAAGTCTTCGACAAACTCGTCATGAAGCCCTCTCAATTACTCTTGTTGACGGTTGCTGTTGGTTCGGTCAGTTATGCGCAAACGTTAACGACTTTGACACTAGCGGGCCCTCCCAGTCTCCCGGAAACAGCCTCTCACAATCTTCATCCCTCATTGGCGAGCTTCAGTATCGAGACCGCATTCTTCATTTCGTATGTTGGTAATGTCTCGAATCCCAACAATTTGACAAGGAATTTGTTGGAGAACCTCAGTAATCGCGTCGGTGTACCTGCAGAAGTCCGTATCGGTGGTATTACAGCCGATTCGACTTATTGGAACGCGTCACTTGATACTGCGATCTTCAATTTTATTGATGACACTGGAGCGTTGCAAAATACAACTATAGGTCCTACTTTTTGGGATGCTGCTCGTGAGCTGCTTCCTGAAGGAACGAAGATTACTGTGACGTTGGTCTGTGTCATTCACTTCTTGAATGATTATATACTTAATACTCATCATTGGTTTCAGGATTTGCAAGATTTGAATTACACTGGAGCTTTGGAGGTCGCAGAGTCAGCTTTTCGAGGATTACCAGGGCAAATAGCTGCATTTGAGAGTAAGTGTTTCGTCTGCTTCTGCATGGGAATGTCCTAATGTCCCATCTACAGTCGGGAACGAACCTGACCATTATCTCTCATTCACGCCTCAGAATTACTCTGCTATATGGGAGGTATGTTTGATGATTCAGTGGATTGAACGGTCACACGAAATATCCATCTAGCCTTGGTCGAAGAACATTTCAACCGCTCTTAACCTTTCTACCCCAATGTTCCAAGTGGGTGCGACTGCAGAGGACCCTCTTCGGCCGTACAATACTCCAGCTGCAAACGCCCAATTGGATTGTGTGAGCGCACTAGCTGCGGGTGTCGATAATGACAGCACTGTAGAATGGTGCAGCGAGCATACTTACCAGTATAGTGTGAGTCAAACCCTGTCAGTGATAAATACTTATGCTAACAGTAGTAATACTTAGGTGTGTGACCCAACACGAACTGCTGTTGCCACCCTTACCAATTTGGTGAGTAAAAGGCTTTTCTTGAAGAGTTGAAAATTTACAGTTCCACGTTGTTATGCAGGTCAATCACACGCGCCTAGCAGAGTGAGTGCGTTAACTATCTGTGAACGAGTCTCTGTATGGAAGGTGCTCTTCTATTGCAGATACCTTGATCTTTGGCAGCCCCGAATTATTTCTGTCCGCAATCAGCTTGGTTCACAAGCCTTTGTGATTGGTATTCGAGTAGTCTTTCGGTTTTTTGGTTCTTACTGACTCTGCTTTTAGGGGAATATAATTCGGTGTCGTGTTCGGGACGTGACGGCGTGAGCAACACGTTTGGACAAGCTTTGTGGTTGCTTGATACGACGTTTTATGCTGCATCCATCAATGTCTCCAGGTTTGGATATCTTACATACACATTTGTTGCATGGTCCTATTAATCCCGATCCCTTCAGGCTATATATCCATCAGGGTGGACCCCTTGCTCTGCAAAGTTCTCAGCAGCTAAATCATGGTGGTCTTAGTCTATACGACCTATGGTATGACTGCGAATTTGTTTAGTGAAGTGATTCCTGAGGGGTTGCATTATAGGTATCCGATTGATAATCTGAACGGTCCGGTGCAAGTCTTTCCGTCATATTCCGCCTACCTCTTTGTGGCGGAAACCATAGGAGCATCAAGAACCCTGAGAATAGCTAACATCTATCCTGGGAGACAATCGAATGGCTCCACGATAACGACCGCAGGTGGGGATAAGTCGGCGGGACAGCTCGTGGCTTATGGTTTCTGGGACGATGAGTCTGGACATGAGTTCCCAACAAAGCTTGCTTTGCTGAATCTAGAGATATTCAATCAAACACAGAACGGGACGAGACCTTCTACTATTTTTGATATCTCTGCGTTCCTTCCTTCTCCTACGACTGAGTATTTGGTTCGTCGGCTGCAGGCTCCTGGAGCGGATGTGAAGACGGCGAACATTACGACGTGGGCAGGGCAGAGTTACGAGTCTGGAGTAGCGAGTGGATCTGTCGTCGAGGAGAGAATGAGTGGTGGAGCAGTTGAGGTCCAGGCATCGGAGGCAGCGCTGATTATTTTGTGATGGAGGCCCCTATTAGACTGATGTGATTACATAACGTGTACTTGCCTCGCATGGGCGGAAAGGGTCGTCATAGCAAGAATACAAACCCGCTAATGCTAAAATCGCTTCTCCCTTCCCTCTCACCTTATTCCAAAGGACATCTTGTGGTCCCCATACCTCAAGATCGTCCAAACCGTCATTCCTTCAAATACACGCTCCTTATCTGTTTCGTGCAACGATAACAAAAAATTTCATTTTAAATCGTATCATGTCCCTCCTTCCTCGCGATGACTCTTCAGACGACTCGTCTTCTTCTGGTCTCCAACCTACATATATTGCGGGTATTGTACTTGCAGGCACTATAGCCCTCGGTGTAATCGTATGGCTCGCAATTAGACACTATCGTACTCGCTCCAGGAGCAAGAGAGACGAAGAACGTGGTGCTGCATTTCTCTCTGTTCGCGGTATCGTTAAAGAGGGAGAAATGCAAGATACGAAAAACTCGCCTCCTGAGTCAGTGTTCATTTTTAAAATTTTTTCCGGCTGTACTTAATATTATTTTTTTTTTCATATCACAGGACTTTACAGGCTCTCAAAGGCGGCACCTTCTCCCGTGCACAGATAACCCAATCTATCGTTCTGCCTGACAAAGTTCTTACTCGTCCTTCTGCTCCTGCAGAGGATATTATAGATTTCCACCGCCAATCAGGCACTTTCCCCCGTCCTTTTGCTCCCAAACCTTTCGCGTTCGCGTTGTCTGCTGGTGGAGAGACAACGAAGCGTCAGTCGGCTACTCCCAGTAGATCTTCTTGGGTTCGTCAATCTTTCATGAGCTCCACCAGCTCTCGGAGTCGTTATTCCGTCATGTCTACAAGCTCTTCTGTCGATTCTTCACCTACAACCGGAACCGTTCGTAAAGTGAAACAGCTGTTCAATCCCGTCCTTCCGGATGAACTTCTCGTCAATATCGGCGACAAGCTAACTGTTGTTCAATCATTTGATGATGGCTGGTGTGTGGTGGGCAGGGAGGCCAGCATCTTTGCTCAAACGACCAAATCGTTGTTCAAATCAGCCTCGGGAACTCCAGCTGACAGTGATGTAGAGCTTGGTGTTGTACCGGCATGGTGCTTCCTAAAACCCGTCAAGGGTTTGAGGGCAGAGAGGCCAGTGCGAAGTACTAGCTTGGGCATTACTGTTCAGATGGAAGGACCCGGTTTCTCTTCTCGGGAGGAAATCATCTCGTGGTCCAACTTTTGAGCTCCTTACAGAGCTGTCTTGTCGCTGATTGATCTGGTTTAATATCCATCAGCTGTTATCATCATCTTATTGCTCCCCGTCTCATCCCCCCTCATCTCAATTTCCTTATATACCTTGCTGTAACTTGACCTCTCGGGCGTCCCGCCCGCTCATCCATCTGTATCGGCACTAGTTGCTGCATACTCTGTTACCCATCCCGCAAATATTTATGCGTGTTTCGACTGCGTTTTATTGCTCATTGTTCATATTCATTCCAGCAGGTCCTGCGTTTTCCTCCATACGAGCAGGTTCTTTTAAAATTCTCTGTATGCACACATACCCATCCTTTTGCGTATGCAGTTGTATTAACTACTACTACCCGTTACTGTTTTCCCCCTCTGCGAGAATACAGATTTTGTGCCATGTGCATTGTACCTGTACTATTGATTAAGCGTGTTTATCTTCCCGTGGGCGTGGGCCGCTGCAGTGATTTTCAGTGGTAACTATGTATGTATAGAAATTTGATTTAGGGAGATCAGAAGCGGCAGATCGTCAGATCTGAGTTTCGAAGGGATCTGGAAAAGTACAGCTTTGGCCTGGCCTACTGAATTGACAATTTTGACAATTCAGTAGGCAACTCCGGGAATTGCGCATCAGAACTCGGTAAACGAGGTGAGTATTTTGACGTCGGAGGAGCACGGAGACATGGTAAATGCTGACTGATGAAGAACAGAACAAGATTTGTATCACAGCTTCTATCATCCCACATTCAATCTATAAGAATCCGTCACTTTCAGTAATGTCTTTCTCCAGCTAACATAATGGCCAAAGAAACAAAGATCCTCTTCACTGGCATTACTGGTACGCCTAATCCTCATACATCATGATACGTCCAAACTCACTTAGGCTGTGCTCCAGGCTACATCGGCGGCTCCGTATTCTGCCGTTTCATGCAACGCCCCGATTATACGTCCTTTGATATTCGAGCCGTCATCCGTTCCGCTGAAAAGGCAGAAAAGTTTAAATCTCTGTTCGGTATCACCCCTATCGTGGGGTCCCACTCTGATATCCCGCTCATGGAGAAGGCGGCGAGTGAGGTGGATATAGTGATTGCTACGGCAAGTAGATCTCTCAAAGGTAGAATCCTACTTTTGTTTTTGACTTGTTATGTTTAGGCCGATGCTGATGATGAAGCCGCTGTGGAGGGGACACTGAGGGGGATTAAGAAGAGGTTTGAACAGACTGGGAAGCAACCTATCTTCATCAACACTGTATGTACCGTACAACTTCTTGCTGGTATGTGTATGAACTAATTCCATTCTGATCAGTCTGGGACAGGTGTGTTGGGAGATGGTGCGGCTGGGATGTACGCAGGTGAAACCATCTGGGACGATGCGAACCCTGATCAGATCGAAGAATTGGAGCCAACGCAACCTCATCGACCTGTAGATCTCAAGATTGTTGCTGCTGATGCTGAAGGTGAATAGCGAAAGTGTGGGGTTCTTTAAAGGACTGAGCTCACTTGATATATCTTCTTGTAGGATATGTGAAGACGTTCATCATCTTACCTGCGACAATCTGGAATATCTCCAAAGGGCCCTTGTTCGATGCAGGACTGTCTAATCCCTACTCGGCTCAGATTCCAGCGCTCATCCGTGCCTCGCTGGATCGTGGACGGGGTGGTATGATCGGTGAAGGAAAGAACGTTTGGCATAATATTGACGTATATGAAGGTGAGAGTCCAATTTGCCAACTATAATAATCGTCTTCTTCTGCAACTGATATTTCTCTTTCTCTCTGACTAGTCGCGGACTTCTATAGCATCCTCTTTGACGCTGCACTGGCTGGTACTGCCCGACACGGACGTGAGGGGTTCTACTTTGGTGCAAATGAAGAACATACATTGTACGAAGTCGGCAAGGCGATCGGTGAGGCCATGGTGAAACTTGGAAAAAGCACGAGTGCGGAACCAACGACGTTTACAACGGAAGAGATTGATAAGTATTTCGGCGTACGTTTCTTTGTCTCTGTGTTTGCTCCTTGTCTTCAACGCATTCCTGTGTTGACTTGTTTTCAGGGATCGGATTACCTTAACATTGGGAAAAACTCTCGTTGTAGATCGACACAGGCGAGGGCTCTTGGATGGGTGCCCAAGAAGACGACGAAAGATATGCTGGATAGTATTCATGCTGAGGTGGAGGCTGTCATCAAGTTGAATCCATCTGCTTAATCAAAGAAGTTCAGGTTTTGAGTAATGTGTTGTCGTTTCAAGGAAGGGAAAAGGTAACGAATGTATTTGTATGATACAACGTTTCTTGCTGTACTTGTGGATCTAAACAGTTTGTGCCAATGTAAGAATAGCAATGTGCCTCGAAGAAGGAAAAGACTCTGATACAAATGAAAAAACAACAGTCAGCGAAAGTTACAGCAAATCCAAAGAAAAACCGAACAAAATGATTGCATGAAGGTTAGAAGAGTGATCTCGAGAGCCAGAAAAACAAGTTCGTAGGCTCAGGTAGGCTGGTAACTCTGGAAGAGGCTAGCTTGAGCGCTTGAGGGCGCGGACTTTGAAAACCTTTGCTCCTTTTACTTTCGTTCTCCCACTTTCTAGGAATCAATAAACGTTACTTTGAACTTATCCTTCTGTGAGTTACTCAACAGCTAGGTAGTTTTCCTGGGCTCTAGCAGTATGGCCATCTTGTCAGCTGAACGAATCTCCTGCTCCCTCTTTGCCTGAACCTACATTCCGTGGCCTACCATCCATTGATCCTCCTGCAGTGTGCACTTGTATTACCAACATCCTTCTTATCCATTCACCAAGTAAACAGCTCAACGGTTCCAAGAAGCAACGTACTCTTTTGGACTACAACCCCTTTTCCAATGGAAAATGCCAAAATTCTTGCAATAATCTCACTGCTTCGAGACATGCGAATGAGCCCTACGGACCTCGACTACAACAGCTTCGGTTTACAACAACTCCCGGCCCCTCGCACATCCTTCGTGGTATATAGTGCTGACTGAGCACAACTCTTCTGTATTGCATCATAGACTAAGTATATGCTTATTCATCACTACTTCATCCGATATGTCAGCCTCCAAATTCGAATTATAAGAACCTCACTTTCAGCAATGTTTTTCTCTAGCTAATATAATGACTAAAGAAACGAAGATCCTCATAACTGGCATAACCGGTACGCCTAATCCTCATACACACATCGAAACTCACTCATTTCTTTTCCAGGCTACATCGGCGGCTCCGTACTCTGCCGTTTCATGCAACGCCCCGATTATGCCTCTTTTGACATTCGTGCCGTCATTCGTTCCGCTGACAAGGCAGAAAAGTTTAAATCTCTGTTCGGCATAACCCCTATCGTGGGGTCCCACTCTGATATCCCGCTTATGGAGAAGGCGGCGAGTGAGGTGGATGTAGTTATTGCTATGGTAAATAGACCTCCGAGTCTTCGAGGTAGAATCAGACCTAACTTGTTATGCTTATATAGGCCGATTGTGATGATGAAGACGCTGCAGAGGGGACGTTGAGGGGGCTCAAAAAGAGGTTTGAACAAACTGGGAAGCAACCTATTTTCATCAACACAGTATGTATCATATACTTAGCTTCTTGCTGTTGTGTGTATCATCTGATTCCACCAGTCTGGTACGGGTGTGTTGGCAGACTTCAAGGCAGCTGGGATGTATGCGGGTGAAACCATTTGGGACGATGCGGACCCTGATCAGATCGAAAAATTGCCTCCGACCCAACCTCATCGGCCTGTCGATCTGAAGATTGTTGCTGCTGATGCCGCAGGTAAGCAATGAAGATGTGGATTCCTGTAACTTGCAGGACTGAGCTATTCCTGTTGTAGGCTATGTAAAGACGTACATAATCTTACCCCCGACAATCTGGAACATTTCCAAAGGGCCTTTATTTGACGCGGGACTATCCAATCCCAACTCGATTCAGATTCCAGCGCTCATTCGCGCTTCGCTGGATCGTGGTCGGGGTGGTATGGTCGGTGAGGGAAAGAATATTTGGCCTAATGTCGACATACATGAACGTATGCCTAATTTACTGAATATCAATCATCTTCTGTGACTGACTGATGATGTTCTTTCTAGTCGTAGATCTGTATAGCATACTCTTTGATGCTGCACAGGCTGGTACTGCCCGACACGGACGAGAGGGGTACTACTTTGGTGCAAACGAAGAACATACATTGTACGAAGTCGGCAAAGCGGTCGGTGAGGCCTTGGTGAGAATTGGGAAAAGCACGAGTGCGGAACCAACGACATTTACAAAGGCCGAGATTGATAAGTATTTCGGTGTATGTTTCTTGTGTTTTGCTCCTTTTCTCTCGTATTGATTTGCGTTTAAGGGATCGGCTTATCTTGGGAGCAACTCTCGCTGTAAATCGACACAGGCAAGGGCTCTTGGATGGGCGCCCAAGAAGACGACAAAAGATATGCTGGACAGTATTCACGCTGAGACGGAGGCCATTGTCAAGTTGAATTTACCTGCTGCATCGGAGAAGCTTTGAAGTTGCCGTTTCAGGGAGGGGAAACGGTAATGACTGTATTTGTATGGTACAACCTTCTCCTGCTGTACTTGCAAATCTAAATAGTTTGTGACAATGTAGCAGTAAAATAAATAGTAAAACAACGATCAGCGAAAATTACAGCGAATCCAAAAAATACCAATAAAAATGATCCAAGGGTTAGAAAAGCGATTTCAAAGCTAAGAAAAGCTCGAGCCTAGGCTAGATAATCGTCAGGAAGAGCGCCATATAATTCATGTCTGATTTTGCTTACCAGGTACACATCACTCTTAAGCAAGCAACAACAACCATTCCTGTTTACAACAACCCCGCGGCCCGTAAATCTCTTGCAAGCCTGGCTTCTTCGAGCGCCTGCTGTCCGGGTATAACAATCGTATGACCATTCTCATCAACATGAACTCTGGATCCATTGTTGGCCAGGATCTCGCGGTGTTCCGTGTCGTCAAAGGCAATGCCAAAGACAGATTCGAGGTTACGCCGCATCTGCAGATCGCTCTCGACTTCTTGGCGTGTAAGATATTGCGAGCCTGGAGCGGCATTGGGGTTGGGAGAAGGAGCGGAGTTGGTACTTGAGCGGATGGAAGATTCCCAACGTTTAACGCGCCAAAAGCCGATTGTGGATGAGAGTAAAAGGATCCATCCTGGAGAAGGCGATGAGGAAGGCGGTGTCTGTAGAGAAATGGTAAAGACTTACCGAGTGTCATGAGAAGGAATGAGAGCCAGTCGCGAGAAGTTATACCTGCGACTACTTGCACATCACCTGGATCAGGGATGATATCCGTATCTGTAGTAGGAGGAGGGGGAGGAGGTAAATTGGAGAAAGGATCGGTCGTTGGGTTTCCTCCACCGGACATCATATTCTGAGCGCCCTGACTGCCATCTTCGACCCAAGCAGTGCGAGAGTAAAAGCCGTACTGGATGAGGGTGAGGCCGAGACCGGCACGGGAACCGTATTTGGCAGCGTGGGAGGTATGGAGGAGAAAAGTGAGGAGGAAGCCCACAAATTGGAAGAAGAAGGATATGCAGATATTGACGAAGAAAACCCAGATAGAGCCTGAAGGGAGATCTTCAATGAGCATAGTACCATCAGGACCTTCAGCAGAGGAAACGTGGACGGTTGTCTCCCAGTAAGGAGGGACGGCGTCGGCTTGGGCGCTGGCATAAGACTAGACAGGAGAAGTAAGTACATGTACAGAGAACGACACACAAGCACTGACAGGTGGAGCATCCTTCTGTATATCCTCTGGAACGAGATGGATGTTGCCATCTTCCTCTCGCACGACCTGAGCTGGGGCAGGCTTAGCCATCACATTTGCAAAGACACCATCATTTTCGACGCCACCACCTCGAACTATTCTTCTCTGTGGTGCTGAAGACGATGTTGAACCATCGTCTTCTGTTGGAAGCGGTGCATAGTGAGTGGGAAGAATAGCGCCGGCTATCCTAGAGATAAAAGAGGGGCGAGGTGCAGAGAACGTGGCTTGAACAGGAGAAGTGGGGAGATGACCATTGGAATTGCCGTAATCATTGGGCCTTGCGAAGCTAGAGGGGGCAGGAGGAGAACCTGGGGGAGGCATATCGTAATCTCGTTCAAAGTCGTATGCGCCAGGAATTGGAACATTGGTGCTTATGGGAGGAATGTCGACATGAGCGGGCCTCTCGTCGTCGTCACCGTCGTCGTCTACTGGAAATGCGTCCTGGAGTTCGAGTCTATTGGCCTCCTCCTGGGACGGCAGAGATGTGTAACGGCCAGACATGATCTACTCTGTCAGAAATTCAAGGGCTGGGGTAGATACATAAATGGTTACGTAATCACGTGCGTGTACAGTAAGCACATTTTGTCAGCATCTGAGTATGACGTCACTCGAATGCGTCTTTCTCTCAGTTCTACGATGACATCCACTGCAAAGTATAGGCTGTCCTCACTCCCGCTCCCATCCTCCTCTAATCTTCTTATTCACAATCTGACCTCAGATCCAGCTACCTCTGGCTCTGCATCCACGTTTATACACAAGACTCTAGCTACTAATCCTAGCATACAGCGTCGAGCACGACTAACTGTTCCTCAAGCCCATTATTCTTTCGTCACCCCCTTCCCCGTCTCATTTCCGTACAATATAGAACCCCCGGATGACATCGCAGAGATTGATAACAAAGCCGCATATATCGAGGCATGGCTTGCGGAGAGAGAGGCTCGTCATCTGAGAAGCGAGCAGACCTCATCTCAGTTGAAGTTGTATTACCCTCGCGAGAGAGACCAACCTCGCGTTCTCATCGGTCTATCTGAAACTGGTGTTCGCGACTGTGTACCTCATCTCGATGTAGGTGACGCGTTCGCTCTCATCGGTGAGCCCAGCTTGTCCGACGAGGGAGGTGGTACCGCCCTTCCTTCGACCGACAAAGACATCGTCGCTGCTAGGGAAGAAATAATTGACGTGCTCAGTGGCCATGCCGTCCTTATGTCCGAGGATCATCCACAATCAGAGGACTCAAAAGGTTTTGCTCCGTGGAGTCTTAGATACAGCGGTCACCAGTTTGGGACCTGGGCAGGTCAGTTGGGCGATGGAAGGGCAGTCTCTGTCTGTAAGTACTGTTCTAGTTTCTTCTCAGTTAACCACTTATCAATCCATATAGTGGTCACTCCCCATCCCAGTAACCCATCAGAATCCTACGAGCTTCAGCTCAAAGGCGCAGGCCGAACACCCTTTTCCCGATCCGCCGATGGCTTAGCTGTTCTTCGGTCTTCAACTCGAGAGTATCTTTGTTCAGAAGGTTAGAATGCTTCCCCCCTGGTCCTATGTAGTGCGATCGCTTATACGAGCAATTTAGCCATGGCTGCGCTCTCAATACCTACCACTCGCTCACTTTCTCTTATCGCCCTTCCGGCACTGCCGGTCCAACGTGAGAGAACAGAATTTGCGAGTATACTTACCCGTATGGCTCCCTCTTTCCTCCGCATCGGCTCCTTCGAGGCTCTCAGTCCACCCGGAGGACGCAACATGGTATTTTTCGGAGGCGGCCAGCAGGAACCTGATTGGGATGCCTTGAGGGTCCTTGGCGAGTGGGTTGCTAACAAGGTGCTCAAGTTGGGCGATACTGTGCTCAAGGAAGGGGCACCGTGGGGTAGGGAGTTGGTGCTTGAGGTTGCGAGGAGGAATGCCAAGATGGTCGCTGCCTGGCAAGCGTATGGGTTTATGCATGGGGTTATCAACACTGACAAGTAGGTGTTAGAAGGCTTTCTGTTTCTTCCTCTGCCTCTAATGAGATGCTCTAGTGTATCCGTCTTGGGTTTGACGATTGACTATGGCCCATACGCATTTATGGACGTGTTCGATCCCTTGCATATTTGCAATCATACAGATGACGGAGGCAGATATTCGTACAAAGTAAGCCACTCTACCGTGTTCTCAATACTGTTCTGACTTTTTTCACTTTGTAAGTATCAACCAAATATGATGTAAGTGCCTTACTTCGCCACTTCTCTCGTTTCTGGCTTACCCACTATCAATAGAATATACGCCCTTCGAGCTCTCTTAGATGCCCTTTCCCCCCTCATCGGTGCCGAGCTCGAAACCGGTTCCCGCGTCTCACCTGGCTGGGCTTCCTCTGCCTCCCAAGAAAAACTTTCAGAGTGGCGCAAACAAGGCCGGGAGTCCGTTCTCGACGAGCTCGAGCGCCTCATACAAGAGACCGCAAGCGTCGAGTATGCCAAGCTCATGCGCAAACGTCTTGGGCTGAAACGCGAGAACCCAACAGACGAATCAAAAATTTTCAGTCCCTTGTTGAAGATAATGGAAAACCAGAGACTTGATTTCCATCGAACGTTTAGAGTTTTGTGTGGGTTTAGGCCGCAGCTTAGGGAGAAGGAGGAAGAGTTGGGGACGTTTTTGGATAGGTTGTTGAGTAATGTTTCAGAGCCGCAGATAGTGGATAGAGAGGGGGCGAGGAAGGAGTGGGTTGGTTGGTTGGCAGGATTTTCGGAGCGGATTGAGGCGGAGAGGGATGTGTGGCGCAGAGAGAGTGATGGAGAAGCTACGATTGAGCAATTGAACGAACAGAGGGAGAGAGAAGCGAGGGGGGCAAACCCGAGGTTCGTTTTGAGGCAGTGGGTGCTTGAAGAGGTTATCAAGAAGGTGGAAAGAGACCAGGAGAGTGGGAGGAGGGTGCTGGCTAAAGTTATGCATGTGAGTTGTTTTATGTGGGGATTTTATGTCAGGCTTTCTCTGATATGCGGATAGATGGCGTGTAATCCGTTTGAAGCTTGGGGTGCTGAAGAGACTGAAGGTACTAAAGAGGAGGAAGAACTGAGCAAGGAAGAGAAGGAGGAGAGAAGGTACTGTGGAGTCGGTGACTCGAGCATGCTTGGTTTCCAGTGTAGCTGTTCGAGTTAGATGCATCGATAGAAAGAACAGGTAAGTGAATTTGTATCGGATAGGACGAACAAAATGTATTACTAGGCGCAGAATGCAATGGCAGACATCTTAATTCATCCGTCCAAGTACGAAAATTCCTTTCTTCCGCGTTATGGTAGCAAATTCCAATAATTACAAATGCACAAATTACACTATCTGTTGTCCGTCTAGGTGGCACTTCCAAAGATCTGATAACGCCTGCAGATACTCGGGCCAATTTCGTCGTACTGAGCCTTTGTATGGCAGGAAGTATAGAACTCCGGCTGTAAAAAGCAGGAAAGTGTTAGAAAAGGGAGGCATCAACGTGCCGGGGAGCATAACTTACGAGGGATGCAAGAAGAGATCCGCCGAACCAAACCGCGTACCTATTGTGATTGTTTTAGACTTGGTTAAATAAGTAAGAGCTTAAGAATGACACACCGTTGGCGCTTGTGTGAAATGACATCAACTTCGACGCCAGAAGACTGAGTCAATTTAAGTATCAGCATTTCACTCATCGCACACAAGGCACAAGACACACCTTTAACGCGCTGCCGCTTGCTAAGGCACTCGCATCCAACCTACGGTCGACAAGCTGCTTCAAGTCCCGCTTGAGGCGATTGCCAAAGTGCTGGAACATGGTAGAGCCCCCTGAAAGAACGATGTTCTGACAACACGGATGAGCTTCCTATAGATCGCGAGCTAGATGCATTTTACCTTGTAAAGTCCACGACGAACATCAATGGGAGACTGTTGAATTACGTCATCGACGATTTCAGGGAGAGGCGTAAGGAAGTCGGAGGAGTAGATTTCGGGGTTGAAAAAGATTTCAGGGGCAAGGAAGCGTTCGTAACCAACGTCAATACTGTATTTCTGAAGGCAGTTGTTGTTTCAGAATCTGTCCGTGCAGTCTCTCGGGAGAGATCTCTAACTCACCCGACCAGTAACGCTGTGTTCACCCTCGTATCGTTCGAAATATTTGTACGGCTCGGCATCATACTTCCTAAACTCCTTCACGATGTCCTGGCAAACATAGCTGTAGTTCTCTTTCACCTTGCCTGCAATCCGCAACTGGTCCTCCGGAGGAATAGTTGCTGTCTCACCCCGCTCTCGCATGAGGTTGAGCACGAACTGTGTAATATCACGACCGGCGATGGGGATATGCTTAATGGCACTTCCAATAACGTATCCTTCAGCGCAAGGAATGACGTGAGTAACACCATCACCCGAGTCGATGACGGTTCCGGTCAGTGTGCGATCAGTGACACGGTTGGATGACCATGATGCTGCCAACGCGAGGACAGCCTGCACGGCGATATAGAGACCCTTGATGTTGAAAGACTCAAAGAAGATTTCAGCAGTTTGTTCTCGGTTTTCGGGGGGATTGAGAGGGGGCTCCGTCTACTCAGACAAGATAGAGTCAGTATAGAGTCAGCAATAACTGCCAAGGCTTAGCTGCGGAGACGTACGAGAAGGAAGTAGTGATCTTCAGGCTCCGCTCTGAGATACTTGAAGATAGTTTGCTCCCAGTACCGTTCCATATGATCCCAATTGTCGATCATACCGTGGCGAATTGGGTAGTGCACGCCATATCCAGGCGTCTTCGCATTTGCTAGAGCCTCATCACCAATGAAAAAGTCGAGATCCTCTACCCCGCGCTTGGATGCAAGGTGGCCAGGTTTCGAAGGGACAGCGGGCGCTCTGGACGACTGAGTGGCTGATCCTCGTGTAGCAATGGCTGTAGGAAAAACGCTGCATGAAATGGAACGCACTAAGAGCTGATGAAGTCACGATATGCTAACTCAAGGCTTACAATGAGGGATCTGAATTCCCGGCAAAGCTGTTGTGGAATCGGTAAGAGATGTACGGACAAAAAAGCTTGAAATACAGCTTACCCGACCTTGGAGTACCCAGTACCGTTGTCACATATAATGGGAGCGAGATTAGACATAGTAGTTGATCTGAAAGTGAAGTTGGCCGCTGCGTCGATATAGTCACTCTACTACTACCGCGAAGGATTGTTGTGACAAGACCTTCCAATCCTAATATTTGCACTGCCACACATCCTCACTAAGTGCTGGTAACCTATCAGTGTACGCAGCTATTTCGATCAATAGATTTAAGGCAGCTCAATGCATCGTCCCAGTTTTTTGCTGTGTTGATTTGTTCCTGGGCCTACTTGCCAGGGTCCCAACTCGATTTCTCAAATCATCCACGGCGAGTGGGGCCAATGGTCTCAGGCGAGGAAACAATAACAGAACAGTATTGTTGCTACACGGCTACACTCTTGATCTACATGATTTTACATATGACACGCCACTGTCATGGCATTCAAGTTGTCAGTCGCGGTAAGTACCTTCAAAAAATCAGAATGAACGTCACAGCTACTATACATTCTGGAATCCGGAACACTGCAATTTTGTTGATCTGTGATACCTCCAAGTTCAAATCAAAAGCGACACTTTTCTTGCCCACGCAGACCTCGGAATCCCGAATAGAAGAGATAGTACGGCAGCTCCCAGCAGTTACATTTTTCGTCTGTGATCCTCCTTAACAGCCATTGCCCCCGACGAATATGGCGACTGAAGAACAAAAAGAGGTTTCCCCGTGTTGTCCGGCCGTGCGATGCGGTTGTTTCTTTCCCAAAGACCACACCTATTGCATAGCTGCAGAACCGGTGCAGAGTATAAGGACCTTTCAGAGACAGTGGAATATCACGATAGTAGTACATACAGTAGTTCCCGGACTCAGCTTTGACTTCCTCCATAGAACGGTCTCAGTGGTTTGACAATGCGAGCATTGCCTTGTGCCAGTCGAGTTTGTCTTGTTTTGAGCAGAGGCTGTAGAGCCTGTCGGGTACTCTAGTGTCGACTGCTGAAGAGCTGGATGGGTGCGGTCATCACGGAGTCTCTCTTCTTTCGACATCAAAATTGTCTGAGTGAATAGAGCTGGAGTTGACACGTCCGACTCGGAAGCCCTAAAGCGTAGTTGTAAGTATGGTCTCTTCTGAGCATATGTCTGACAAGGATATCATTATGTACCTCTGCTCAGCTTCAATTGTACTCATTCCAGTTTTCTGCGCGGGGGGGTCCCAATTAAAAACGGGTTGTAAGTATCCATCGCGACGTTCGCTCGGGCTTCGAGAAGTGTCCTGCTAAACAGAAAACGAGGCGGGCTAATAAGTAGAGGCATATCGATAGATATGGATCATCAGCACTTGCCGGTGAAGGGTTTCTTATACCAGATTGTTGACCAAGTGATACTAACTTAGTTTTCCTAGAGGGCGCTTCGAGAAGTCAGTCAATCGTCGGGGTCACTTTTCATGGACGTATTGTACAAACCAGCTGTGACCTCATCTCCAAGGACTCGGGTAGCCTGCAACTTGATGATTGAGGGTAGAGTTCTGGCAGTCCTAGACGGCCGGCAATGCTGGGATGCTGTCGAGAAGGCACCGTTCTCGAAGGAGGGTGTGTTCGAGACCCCAACAGTGTCCGTTTCGTAAGGGTTCAAGAGTGTCGAGAGCGACAATTTTGTGATCTTTCGTTCAGGTGGCATTTCGAGAGCTGGAGAGTTACTTTGAGACGTCTGAATACTGCACTTAATCTTGGTGCTGATGCGGGCAACGCATCTATTGAAATGAGCAATGATTGATAAATTTGGATGCTCATACACAGTACGTTAATGAACCATGACTGCATGATCCATCGGAAAGAACTCTGGAGATCCCCGGTCACCAGAAATCGATCCACCACATAGAGCCAGCATATAGCATACTATTTTGTGCGTTTATTGGCGTGCCGAGATATTCATGAGCTGATCACTCACTGTAGAGCATCGAAATATGCCTTGTTGTTCTTAACGACCCAATAGATTGCAGAGTGTGGATATCGTGCGTGTCGTGTAATTGATAGTTGAAATGTCCTGAAGGACTTCAAGCAAGGCCACAGAACCAATGAGTGGAGATCCATTCATTCGTGTAAAGTAGAAAGTGAACCCTGGAACATACTATCCTACATACTCAAGATGCAAGCATGGTCGTTACCTACTATCCTATAAACTATCCGTGCCTGTCGCAGACTCGTTGTACCGAAGTTGTTCTTTCGCCTGAATACGAGGCAGGTGTGAAGTCCTCTTCTGACTACTAGATGTCGTGACAGACTAACCTCAGAAATAAGATCACTGGCAATATCTGGTAACACCTCCAACGGTTCACCATTCCAAGGTACAACCTCCCATTTCGTAGGAGCGTTGCTGATACATAAACAGAGATCTTCTGGCAGATGGGCTCCGTGCTCTTCGTTGAAATGCTCTCTGACTTGTCTCTCTTCTGCAGTAATATGTGTCAGCGGCTTTAGTGAAAAAGGCAGAATCCATGCCAACCTTCGGTCATAGCTTCTAACTGAGCCATCATGCCTCGAACAATATTCTCAGCGGACTCTTTATAGTGTCGTCGTCGCGCAAGTTCTAAGATCAGTTTACGGAAAGCCGTCTGATACGAGAGGAATCGTTCGTGCAAGTGTTCCACTGTCAGCAAGTGTTGTTGTAATTCGCCTATCCGTTCTTCGCATTCAGCCTTCAGGAAAATTTGTTAACCAGCGATACTAGCGGTAAATTGATGACATATATATATCGACCTACCTCAATTGATTCCTGGTTTTGCGACATCTCCATCATGATGTCACCAAGTTCATCAAGATCGTCCAGTATGCGCGATAGTTTCTGCAGGTGCTCTCGACTCGTAGCACGAACAGAGGAAAGCAAGTTGCTAGTCTAAACAGTCAGTGTATTTGAACAGTTGAGATAGATTGCAAACTGACTGGGTGGCGTCGACGGCACTGAGACTCTCTTCAAGCTCAGCCATGATAGACGGCAATTCATCCGTGTCTCGGTTCATTTCTAGCAATACCATTCAGCAACGTATGAAGAACGCGGTAACGAATCACCGACCTTGTACGTCTTCATCGCTAAACGCTTCCCCAGCTTCACTGTCTCTGAGTGCTCCCGCCATCTGGTCATAGTGGGCTGCTAAGCTCTCTAAATGGCCAGCCATACCGACGATTGTTGAGTCTTGAGAGGTTAAGAGCTGTTCAATGGAAGGGAGAGGGGAGACATCCGGAAGTGAGTTACGAATTGCAGCAATGGTGCTATTCAATGTCTCGGGATAGTCATCGGTCTTGCTCATGACATCCTAAAGAAATAATGATAAGATAAACAGACGGAATAGTAGAAGAGCAGGCGAACTTCAATGGTGACTCGGTCATCCTCCATGTTCTCTAGGATATCGTCTATTGCCTGGTCGTCCACAAAGTCGCGTAATGTCTTCCAGTTTCTTCGTTCAGTTTGAGGCTTTGCCTTGTGGATCTTAACAGTATCAGAAGGACTCTGTGAGAGTGAAGAGTGATCATTTGGCTGCTTGGTTTCTTCCTCGTTTTCGGAGTTCTGACTGCCAAAAAGAGAAGACTCCGCAGAAGTCTGGTGGAAATCCGGAGGGACGCGTTGAAGCCCAAGTTCATTGAGTATGGTTTCTAGTGCTTCGCACTGTTTTATGCGTGCAGTATCCCATTCCTAAGAGTCAGTGTTAGCCCGCCCTAGCCAGCCACCGGCGCGCGCACAAACCTGCAATTGCCGATTGAGCTTGTCACGCTTCTCCTCGATACTTTTCGCTACAGCAGCTGCAAGCTAGAATATATAAGATACGGACTTCGTGAGAGTCGAAGAAACAGAACGCGTACACTCAATTGCTCTAGAACATTATCAGTGACCCACCTGACTTTGGCGTCTAATACGAGGACATCAATAGAAGCTTGAGCAGAGGCATTTGAAAAACTATGAGCTTTTGAACAGAGTTGTTCTCCGTGATGAAGAGCTTTCTTGGACTGTAAGACAAGTGAGACCAGATGGGGTTGCTCCGGGGCAGATGGAATACTCATTGTAAGCAGTGAGTGTGATCGTCAGCTGGCCCTTGCACTTTTACTTCCATCTTCTCAGCACACCCGACTTAGTAATTCAAATATGTTCACTTCCAAAGCCAAATTTAATGTACATTTGAACACCTCTCTTTGCCTAGCTTGCTCGTCTTCTCTACCTCCCCGATCGTCTGAAGGTATATTCACCACCTCATGTTGCCAGAAACCCATTTGTGCCTCCTGTATATCCTCGAATCCTCGCCTAGCTCGGTATAATCCTTGTCTAGCATGCCTAGGAGGCGTAGACGTTGTCGGGGCAAGGAGCAGTCGAGGGAAACGGTCAGAAGTAGCAGCGCAGAACACTAACATTGATGGTGCTGTGCGCGACGAGGAAACTTTCGTCTTAGGGGATGACGAAGATGAAGATGATTTGAATGAGGAAGCTGTTCCCCCACCACCTTATCCTGAGCCTTCATCATCAGCCTCGTCTTCATCTGAACCAGTCACCCCTCCTGAGGAGCCACCCTCTGACCCCTCGCAATCCCAAGAGCAGAAGAAAGAACTCGAGCTCAACATGTCAAATCCCTTGGAATACTACATTAAACGAGGAGACACGTTGCAAGGCATTGCCTTGCGATTTGGAGTAGATGTAAGAGAGGTGTCCCTTCGAAATGTTTATGACCGTCACTGATTCATGTCTACAGGGAAGAGAACTTTGCCGGTTGAACAAGCTTCCTCCGAGTACTCTCAGCACGACACCACATCTTCTTCACACAAGAACCATCCTAATGCTTCCTCCTTCAGCACGACTCCTTGATAAGCAAGGCAACAGTAAATTGACCAGGGACCCTGAAACTCTCGAGGAGGAGAAACAAAGAGCGGTGAGACAAGCTCGCGAACGTGCCGAAAAGCGTTTACAGACTGTCACTAAAGAGGTAGATTGGAGAGTAGCTAAAGCCTATGTTGCTCTCGCTGATGACCCCGAAGAGATGATGAATTTTGACCTCAAGAAAAAAGAGGAAGGAGCTTCAAAGTTGATGACCGGTTCATGTCCTGTTCTAGAGGCGGCTGCTCTTGATCGCTATCTAGCCGACGATGAATGGGAGGCAAGGGAATTGAGAGAGGGGCGGAAGATGGTAATCCCATCTATCCCTCCAAGCCAGAAGCAGGGCCAGGATCAAAAATGGTACTGGTGGAAGTAGAAGTTTCTTGAATCAGTCGTCTATTTGCCTACTTATATTTCATTTATGTATAGATTCTCGAAGTATCACGCCCAATTTCAGTCTGTAGATGTATCTACTCAATGTACCGTTTAACAATTTTCACAATTATCTTCGGTAGCTTATTCATGGGTTCATGTAATCGACTGTTCATAAACGAGCTTTACGAAGAATTTTCAAGTACAAAATCACTACAATACAACAAGTGTGAAGTACAAATTATCCCAGCAGTGCTTTAACATATTTCAGTAACTCCTTGCCCTGCTCGATCGAAATTAGTCACCGGCAGAGCCAGAATGCGGAATCGGAATGAAACTCACCCCTCGAGTTTTAACACCTTCAACCATAGCCTCCACACCGTCGCTATCGACATCCATCTCATCTTCGTTAGGTTCTTGACCAAGCCCAATACCAGCAGCCCGCTGCATCCTGGAAAACTGATGGCGCTGTGCTATACCATATCGCAAAGCCACAGTGAGGATCGCTCGCCAGCCCTCAAGTGCACCACCGTTGCCGTGAACTCCTGACGAACCATTCAACTGTGAAGTCGAAGAACTCGAACGCGCATGAGAGCCACTGAATTGTCGTGGAGCGGGTATTGACGCATTGGATGGAGAAGTAGGCAGGCTTGGTACGACAGTGGACCGGACAACATACGGGCAATACGACCGGTGTTCTTTAAGAAGGTCAAACTGGCGCTGTTTAGTATTTTGTGTCGTGGACGTATCCGTTTGGGTAGAATCTTTGGGTGGCGCAAAAGCCCAGAGTCCTACGCGTCTCTGGCATAGAACACAATGGAGAAGAGAAGTGTCCCGCGCTAGGGCTGTGGATGCTGCAGCGCGAAGTAACGGTCTTGAAGCGGCAGAGCTCGGTGCTACCGAAGATGCGCGCGAAAGAGAGGGTGTTTGTGCGAGAGAAGTGGATCGAGACAAAGATGTCGTGCGAGGCCGCTCTGGGGCAAGCGCCCAGCCGAACAAAGAAGTAAGCACTGCAGTAATAGATGGTTCTGACAGTGAGGACGGGGAAGATGGCGCATCGTCGGGTGAGAATGTGGAACCGTTTTCAGATAATTGGAATGACGACACTGCCGACTGCAGGGAGTTTAACTGTGTTGAAGTCTAATGAAGGTGGTAAGAATATATTCGATGACGACTGAAGCAAAGGAAACTTACCAGAGGATGTTTGATCTCTACGCCTTGCAGCACCGCATCTAAAGCCAAAGCATTTGTCTTCAATTCACGAATGGTAGCATTTGGTGACTGCAGTGGTATTCGATAGATGTCGGCTAATTTGAACCTCGGCCTGTCTTCTTTCAACTTAAAAAGCAACAACCAACGTACCGTCACACTGCCTGGTTTTCCAAGGACATCCGCTTTTGTGAGCTTCCACCAAAGATAATCGCTGTTTCTCAATTAAGGCATTAGCTGGTATAGCAGGTCAGTACCTAAAAATTTCTTGACAATCGTCTTCTTACCAGCATCTCGTGTCATTCCATTCTTTCCAGCAACAACCCACGAGGCATTACATATTCCACACAGTAGCCTGTCCTTTCCCTCATTGATCCACCCACACTTGGCTGCCGCTACAGCGTCTATGGCCGAAGGTTTGTTCGCATAAGTTGCTAATTTGAATGTTGAAAGACGAGCCAAGAAAGATGGTATAGATGAAGGTCGGTAATCAGCCAGAGGGGACAATGGTGGTGCTGGTGAACTCGAATCTCTGAAAGGTAGCGCTTTACGTGTCTTAGAAGCAGCACGAGACAATATGGCATTCAAATGAGGCGTTTTTGCCGAGAGGGAGGTTTCGGATGAACTTCTGGGAAGTTGAAAGAAACAGCGATGGCTTCAGAAAACCGAGAGGGCTAAGAGGCTGCATAGTTGAACTAACTTGGAAGCGTCGGGATTTTTTGATTTTATACCGTATTTTGCGAGTGTCGAATAGATCGAACGGCCAACGAAGGGTCTTTTGTGCAGTGAAGGTTGCTCAACACGTTCTCTTGGGGCCACAGCCGCATCGAGGGATTGAAAGGCATCGTCAAGTTTTCGCTGGAAATCGCAAGGTTTTAAGACTGGTGATATCGTTATAGCAGAAAGTGAGATACCTTCGTAGCACGTACAGAGGACGTCGAACTGGAGACAGGGTCGCTGCTCATGAGAGTGTGGAGAAGAGAATGAATTTCACAGCCACTTTGGGCGTCTATTATACTGTTTTCCTCGCTAAGATATCTAATCATTGGTCTGCCACAAAGCGGGTATATACAAGATACGGCACTGTCACTCTCAGTGGTGTGGGCCACGTTCATATTCCGGCCAACACACTCACATCCCGGCCAACTAGAATGGCCAACAGAGAGTGTATGTGTCTGTTGGAATGTGAGTGTGTTCACCGGAATGTGAGTGTGTTTGCCAGAGTGTGAATGTGTCCGGTCTTCTCAGAGTGAAAGTGCCGAAAGTGGTGCATGCCCCCACAGGGCATAATGGATCATTGAAAACAGTACACAAAGAATACAATCCCGTTTCTGATCTTCATTCAGGACGCTTGTAGCTCCTAAAAAGCTCAAACGACCTCACCTCCCTTCCTCTAACATGCTTCATTATTTCAGTCCTCCAAGGAGTACTCGTTGCCTCTTTATACTCGGGAGTTTCCATGAATTGACCATTAGAGAAATTATAGAGGGCAAGGTATTTGTATACCTTGACCTCCGGCTCTACTTGGCCACGTATCGCATTGTCCTCGAGCACATATCTCCTTCCCCTAATGAATCCTGGTACCTTCGACAGCATTTCCAAGTGCTCCTCGTGATACCATTTGTTGAACTCCGTCTCCGCTTCGGGTGTGACATCCAAGCCCACAACAAAGACATACGGGGACTCGAATTCCGAGGGTGAGGCACCAGTTCGAACAATCGTTCGGATGAGCGAATAGGAACGACGATTGAGGCACTGAATTGCCTCCAGCATATGTTTGTCTCTAGCGGAACCATTGGCACGGACGGCTTGGTATTCGGGGCCGTTAGCTGCAGTATGATCGGCTAGGTCATACAGTGTGAGATAGGTGGGCAGCTGGCCATCACTGGATTTGTAGCGCGCGGCATTCAAAAAGGATGGGATGGTGAGCCTTGCGGGGGCATGCTCATTGTCATACCAATCTACTCAAACTTCGTCAACATTGTCCTATTCCATTCACCGGACTGAACACACCATGATACTCTTTTTCACTCACATTGGGACCAGCTTCAGCAAGTACAAAGGAAAGACCTTTAGCTTCTGCCATGGTATGATAAGGGTGGTACAATTGAAAGCGCCGGAAAGGAAAATGACGAATCGCCGGCTGCTTTTTGACCCTAGACTCCGAATGCGTCTGAGTAATCCTTGTTTTGCACAGATATGTATAGTTTACTTACAGACCTGAAAAGTCAAGTCGCCAGATATCACGCGTACTATGCCGACAGAGTCCTTGAAGAATGTTCATTAGCAATACACGGTGATACTCCCAGGCTGTTTTTAAATAGTCATGAAAAGCGTTGGATTCCTTGGGATCAGGTAGGAGCCTTGCTTTTCTTCTTCAGCGTCAGTATAAGCTGCGCTGCTGAGATGCGTATTTCCTTTGCCGTCATACAAAGAAAAGATGCTGGATTTTGTTGAAGGTTGAAGTCACAGTCCGAGTGCGTTGCCGAGTCAAAAGCAGCATATCTAGGGTTAGGGTTAATCTCACTGCTGCCTGCCGAGTCAGAGACTGAAAACCCTACTATAGGTATATCCTTCATCTTAGCCTTCACAGGTTTCCAGCAATAATGCGGTACTACGAACAAAAATATCCGGAAGTGGACGAGCTTGTCATGGTCCAAGTCCGCCAGATAGCGGAGATGGGTGCCTATGTTAAGCTGGTGAGTTGATTATGGAACGATCTTTTCATGATCTGAAGCGAGCTGGCTTCCTAGCTAGAATATGACAACACAGAAGGCATGATCCTTTTGTCAGAGCTGTCCAGAAGACGTATAAGATCAGTTCAAAAGCTCATTCGTGTTGGACGGAACGAAGTTGTAGTTGTATTGCGTGTAGATAAAGAGAAGGGTATCGTATTTTCTCATTAGCATGATGGACGCTTCTGACTGTAATCAGGTTACATCGATTTATCGAAGCGACGAGTATCTCCAGAAGATATAACCAAATGTGAGGAACGATATATGAAGTCAAAAACTGTTGCATCAATCCTTCGACATGTCGCTTCAAAGATTCCTTCCGTCGACGCCGAACCAAAAAGTCCAGAGGTGGCCCATCCTCCCCTCGATTCCGCTGAAAAGGAGGGTAAAAAGGCCCGCCGTGCTGCTCGACAAGCTGCCGCAGCTGCTGCTCACGATGAGGAAGGAGGGGATGAGGCGCCCCCTTCAGGAGGAAACGAGGAAGAGCGACTTGAGATGCTGTATGAACAAATTGCTTGGCCACTTGGACGAACTTACGGTCATCCGTATGATGCTTTCAAACTTGCTTTAACGTGAGTGAGACGGATCCCGAACTGTGCCTCGTTGTGCTGAATTCACCTAGCGAGCCTGATACTGTATTT
>RCHF01003088.1:0-20364 GCA_003987895.1 Neonothopanus nambi | reverse complement strand
GGGGCGAAGCCGAGCGTGAGATTTGAGCCAATGGTTCATCCTCCGACTCGGACTCGGAGCTATCGCTCTCCTCGCCAGACGTTGATCCTCGATCCGGAACACTTTCCCTCTCCCCCTTCTCTTCGGCCTCGTCCTCGTCCTCTGCCACGTCATCATTCCCACTGAGACCATTCCTCATCTCACCATACTCATCTCCGTCTCCTCCACTTACCAGACCTGACTCCAAACGATTGAACGCGACCTGCTTCATTACTCCATAACCAACAATATCAACCTGTGTATGACCTGGCTTAAAAACCAACTTCAACCCTTTCTTTATTCTCTCTTCATCTCCCTCATCTACCGATTTCCGCTTCAAAAAGATGCCAGACTGACCATCCTCCATCGCACTGTCCGGCTCCCCTTCTCCGTCACTCGTCCGCTCGTCCCTCTCATCCGCCTCAACATCATCCTGACTCATATCCTCCGACTCCGACTCCGACTCCGACTCCGTAAGCTCTGACAGATCACTATCCCACCCTATGATACGGCTCATCTCTCCCTCGCTCTCCTCCTCCTCTTCTTCTTCCTCCTCCTCCTCCTCCCGATCCTCACATACCTCCCCACCGCACCAATCAGCCCAAGTGACACTCTTCCTCTTTTTCGTGACGCCATCATCAAACACAGGCTCCCTATAACCGCTCCTGTCTTTCCACCGGCGCATAACACATCCAACACACCTACGGGCAGCACTGTCAGCCTTGATAATTCCATTACACCCAGGCGTCGAGCATCCCTTAGGCACGAGAGTCGGACGCGGCTCTAGCGGGGATGGCAAAGGCTGAAGTATAGGCATAGGCATAGGCATAGGTATATGCGCTGCGTCCTCACCAGCGACGAGCTCAGGGGCATCCATTGGGGTAGAAACAGCCACGGATGGTTCTTGGGCAGGATGTAACGAAGCAAGCGCCCCCGCAGGCGCTGCTAACGACGCTACTTCCAACAATTCTTCTCTCGAGTCTCGATCCAGAGGTAAACCTCCAACAACCTCACAATCCACATTCACACCCGGATTCCCATGGACCTTCGCTCCCGCTCGTGCCACCCCATCAACTCGCGTGGTCTGATGCTCACCATTCCGCCTAGGGCGTTGGGCATTCGCTGCTAAACGTGAACGCGCAATAGAAGAGATAAGGGGTTCACAAGTGAACGGCGGATGCGCAGAATCCGAGTGTGGATGAGAAAATGGCGGACGATGTGAATGCGACAGAGGATTAAGGGGTTTCCTCGGCAGGACGACGTGATCTGGGGTAGGAAAGGAAACAGGATGTGGTTCGTTTTCGTCTGGAGGCACTACGGTACCAGGTAGAATGCGATGGAGATTGTGCTTGACCGGGACCTTTCGGAGGTGATTGTGTCCGTTCGTGAAAGGTACCTATATAGAACATCATTGTAAGCCTTTAAAAGAGTAGGTGCACAAGTGAAGTCCTCACCAAACCATTCCTCTGAGCCTGTGAAGGGACCAACTGTGGCGGTTTTAGAATCCGAACATCATCTCCTTCCCTAGACCTATTGTCACCGGTTTCCGTTAAATCAATAGCTTCCACCTGAGTCTCAGACCTCTGCACTCCCTCTACCTCCGCACTCCTCTCCAACTCATCACCCTCAGGTGACGGTGACGGTGAAGGTAAACGTGAGATTCCGTGAGACTCCGGGTACGCCAGCTCCAGCTCGATGAATTCCTCCATCGGCGATTCTTGGGAAACGGATGGACCACGTTTTTGAACAGATTGAGCGGACGCGATGCTTGATAGAACGGTCTGTATCATCCAACAAATAGTTAGTATTATAATTATAATCCAATTGCACAACATGACAAAGCGACAAAGCTGTAGAACACGTGAAAAGGCCTTTGGTGGGGAGGTAAGGCGTTTCCTAAGGCGTTTCTTGATAGACGCTCGAACACGACAAGGATAACAGAAAACGCGAGGAAACGCGTAAACAAATGAAAGAGGAAGAGGATACGCACAGAAACAGCCTTTCCAACAGCATCAACCAAATCCATCTCTCCCTTGATCTCTTCCCTGCGGGCACCTTCGCCAATCCCCTCAGCCTGTACCTCCGCGCTGACCGGTCCCGGTTCGCAATCCACCATCATAGCATCCTCATCATTACCCCCAGATCTATTGGACTGAACGCCAGGCCGGGACCCCAACTCACGAGAAAGAGGTCCCGGAGAATCAAGCGGAGGCGGACTCCTTCTCGGAACCACACGCCCCTTGTTCTTGTTCCTTCCATCACCCTCACCCTCTTCCTCCACTCTCTCTTTCGCTTTCACCTTCCGTTTGTTCCCTGCCTGCCTCTCAAGCAAAACCGGCTTCCCACCCGAAATCAACGAATCCGGAACGGGTGGTACCTCGAACGAAATCGGACTATGGCCGAAGAAAGGTGGGGTTGGATATGGGTTTTCTCCCTTACGAGAACGAGAGCGAGAGTGAGAGTGAGGATGTGGATGTGGATGAGGATTGAACCTCGGGAGTGGTTGCATAGTGAACAGCCCATTACTAATAGTAACAGGTACTTGACTGTGATCGTTCTCGTTCGGAGGCGCAGGCGCGGGTGCAGGTGCGATACGTCTTCTGACAATCCCAGGTACTTGATTGTTCTCGTTTGGAGGCGCAGGTGCGATACGTTTCCTGACAATCCTCATCCTCTCAACGTCATGTGCATGTGCATCCAACGTCTCCTCCATAACACCTTTCCCCTTCCGTCTATCTTTCTCTTTCTCTACACGCGACGATGACACGAGAACCGAGTCCGGGACGGCGTAACCCATGACTGGTGAAAGTGATGACGAAGGAATATGTGAATGTGAAAGGATGGAGACATTATGATGTCTGGCGCCTTCGTTTTGCACGGGGGTAGGGGCAGCATCAGGGACAGCTCCCTGTGTCCTTCTCCTTTTCGTCCCTTTCGGCGCTGGATCAGTACCATTGCCAGTCTTTGCGGAGGAAGATGCGGACGACGACGACGACGAACTAGTCGTCCTCTCCATCATAGCTGGTGGCAGTGGTGGTGGCGGTAGCGAAGAGGCAGAGGCTGACCGTCTCTTCCTCCTTTCATACTCATGCTCCACGTCTCCCGGTGGAACCAGACCGTAATCTCGACACGTTCTACAATACACAGCTCCCGGTCCGTCCTTATTAGGCGTAAGAATCGCCGCGCACCCAGGCCGTTTACAGAGGCGGATGAGTGAATGCAGTGGAGGACGCGTAGATTCCGATCGTGAGGCGAAAGAGCGAAGTAAAGTCTGAAGGTCTTGGTTCGAGCTCGAGCTCGAATTTGAATTTGAATTGGGATTCGATTGAGAGGGATTGGCGTTAGACGGGACCGTTATTACTTGCTTTTGCTTTGATATCTTGGGAATAGCAGACGACTGAGGGATCAAATCCATGATGGAGGTAACCTGTACAACTGGTCAAACAAATTTCAGACACGAGTATAACTGAAGAGAAACTCGCCTTTATTTTTGAACCTGAAGCTGCGCCCTTCGTGTCTGGTAAAGGTGACGAACTTGTCGAGATGGCTGAGTCCTCTCCAGCCTTGCAGCATTGAAAAAACACTTAGTTAAAATGACTCTAGAAAAAGAGAAAAACACATACCTTCCCCTTCCCCTTTCCTTCCGGCTCCACGGAATTCCCTTGCGATAAAGTACCAGTAGATTGCTGCTCTTCCGCTACGTCCATCTATTTCGAGGATGATAATAAAAAGAAGGATATGACGAGCACATGAAGCGAGCATACCATTGTTGTTGCAGCTGCAAAAAGCAGCGAGCCTTCGCTAGCATCACTCTCCGGCAATGCTATCTCAGTCGCCGGTATGAACGTAGGCAGAATCAGGTCTTCCAGGCCGACAGGAAAGTCAGAGTCTTCCCCCTTGAAATCAAGGAAACGACAGTGAGTTAATAGCATCAGAGAGGACAAAGGATATACGTACCCTGCCCTTATCACCCCAAGCCAAACCGGTATCTCCGTCAACTCTCTGCGCATCAGCAGCAGCAGCATCGTCCATCTTCATCTGATTGATGCTACAAGGAACACACCTCGACATCTTATGTCCAGGCTTCAAGATTGCAGCACATCCCTCCGAGGCACATACGCGGACTGTAGACTTCAAATTAGAGCGAACTGAAGTTATCCTGGACGTGGAAGGTAGCAGAAGAGAAGAAGCAGCATCTTCTGCTTCAATAGTGCTTGTAAAAGCACAGTTCGCGCTTGTCGTAACAATCCCAGGCGTAGTATCCATATTGTTAGATACCATCGACGCGTACGTCGATGCTAACGCCTCCGAAACCCTATGATCTCAATGTTGGCCAGAGTAATAGCGTCTTCGAGGTCCTACCAAGTATATTGCGACAGCGACTGAGAGCAAGAGACGAAGACAGTCTAAGAGAAATTTGAAAAAAAGGCAAAAAAAGGTTATTTTTTTTCATTCCTCGCTCGCTTGAGGGTAATTTCGTAATTGCAATATAACAGGCAATAACACGCTGACGCTGGAGACACGGTCACATGCTCAGCAGGCGGCGTTCAAAGAGGCTTCGAAGTTCGCGCGCGTTCCTAGCTTGAAAACTTGAAGCCCAGTGAAAACCGACTCTGAGAATTTCTGCCAAAATCCGCATTCTTCTGCTGTTTTCTGGCATTCATTCGGAGATGTTCGGATTGTAACTCAACTTGTTCTCTCTCATTCGTTCCAACTTTGCATATAAGCCACCCGTATGAAATAGCGCAACTCCACGCCGAAAACCTCTCCCCAACAGAACGACAATGACATCAATCTTGTAGCGGCCAACAAATCTATTCCGAGTCTTTGCATCCAACCTCCTCCCCCTCCTTTCCCTCCTTTTCCTCCGACCACCACCGCCGCCATTGCCATTGCCGATGCAAACTTCGTTCAAGTTCGCATGCATTTAGCAAAGAAACAGAGGTGATAATGTCTCTTAATGATACAAATAGGTGTTCCGATGCACTTCCATCCGGTACGTGATACACCTCTACCAGTATAACCTGGTCGCTAATCCAATTCCTATCGTCAGCGCGTCACTGAAGACTTTTAACGAGACTGCAACGAGACTGCCAGTCTGGCTACTGGAATATCATGAATAAGGCTACACGGTGTACAAGGGTCCTTCCTAAGTCTAACTATAAATACAGCTTGTATACAGCCTGACAAACAACAAGATGCATGATGCTCAATCACCGAAGTCCAGAATCCGCAGCCTTACACTTCTCATCTTATACCAGAGTATTTCATGTCCCAACGTCAATACAGCCGACGGAACGTAAAATGGCATGGTTCAGGACATCGAATGACCTTCCATCATACGCCAATACACTCAAATCGTCCGCATCTCGGTCAACCTCGTCAATGTATGCGCCAGCACCTGAGAGATGTGCAACCTTAGCACAAACCGCATGCAAAGCCAGAAGGTCCGCAGAAGGTACGGGTAGACTCTCAGGATCAGTCGATGTCAACATTACTGTCTTGGGCAAGAAGAAGATATCATCGTTGATGGTTCTCATGCGATAGCAATTCGTTGTTTCCTGAGTAGAAATCGAGGTCGCTAGTTAGCTGAAACAACCATCCAAGAGTCAAACACGTATGAAACTTACCGTCGCCTCAAACCATATCGCCAGTCGATCAAACCAATCATGTACATCATGTTGCATTGTCATAACGTTAGGAAGCGAGTGTACTTGAAGACCTTTCAATTTATTGATGTCATAGCCAAAACGTTGCAAAACCGCCATCACTGAAGCAGCATAATCCCTCTGGATTCGGAAAGGTATAAGCTAGGCGATAGCAACAGTGATGCGTCAGTGTAAAACCGTACCCTTCCAGGTTCACTACACGCAACACCAACGTCAAAGTAAGCAGAGTCGGGCACAATATGCGTGCACTCCGTGAACACCGCACCACCTACTTGGCGTATCGCTTCTTTACCAATTTTTAGAGAGGTCACTGCATCCACGTCGTATTTTCCAGTCAACACGCATCTGAATCCATCTCGTCTAAGAGCCTAGATGAGGGCGCGGATAAGTCCATGTATGCTCAGTAGACTATAGTAGATCACTCACTTGCATCTTCACATCTTTGTGATCTCTCGGCGCCGCTTTAATTGTGTCCATAGAATTCTCCTTGTCTATATCGCATGAAGGGCGACTGGGATGATCCGAAGAGGCGGGCGTACGCCCTTTAAATTCCTTGACTATATCCTTAATCTCAGTCACTTCTCTATGACATTTTCAGACAGACAAACTCACACGGACGAACAAAAAACCCCACAAACGCATCTCCAAGACCAGACAGGGTATCCCAATTGCGATGACACAAGAGTATCTGTTTAACCACTTCCGCACGCGCAATGGGAGAAGGAGCATGGAGGATTAAGTAGCCAAGGAGTCTCGCGTGGATAACTTGAATATCTTTGTCTTTCGCGTATTTTTCAAGGGCGAGGCAATCGTTGTAGGCCTTGAACGCGTCCGCGTCATCCTGTATATCTACAGTGACGGGAGGAAGGGAGACCATAATCAGGGTAACAGTTGAGTGCCATTCGAAGTTGCGACGTCACAACACGGTAGCTCGCCGCGGCGGTAGTGAGACTTAGTGAGAGAGGGTGACCGAGGGTGACAGCCTGTGACAGCTTCGCCTACTGAAAAACCAAAAGAAATTGGTATACATACTATATACAAGTTTTCTAATGCTACAGTTCAATACATGTAGCGTAATCAAGAACTGAGAAGCCGAGACAATATAAAAAAGGCGAAGACACAGCAAGAACGTCTTCAGTGTCCAAATAGACAACGTCACGGTCGCCGTGAAGAAAAGTCATAAAAGAGAAAGCCACTGGCTTAGCCAGTATTATGTAAAGAAATCCTGGGGATGAAGATGCACAACCACAGTTGCGACTTCTTCCCCACTTTCTTCGCCTTCGCCTTCGAAGTCGCCTCTGACTCGCCATTGATAATCGTCGTCGCGAGTGCATGTCTTCACTGGAAACCCATTTTCAACCCCTCTCGATCTCCTAACGACGCAGGACTAGTCATTGACAATGACGGCGGAGAGAGCACCAAAAGCTTCGCAAGAGTCTACCCCTTGCAAAGACTACTCCCACCTGCACGGCTTCCCTCCCCACCTCCCACACGGCCCTCAGCCACTTCCTTCATCTTCCCCACACTCGGACTCGACGAATTCCGAGTCAACAGCGACCTCTTCTTCCTCAACCCTGCCCCGTGCTCTCGGCCGCCACTCTAAGCGCAGGACGTGTATAACGTACCGGCGAGGATGCTGAGCTCGTTAGAGTCATGGTAGTTGACTTGCTCAAAGCAGGTTCGACTGATGCGGACGCCGAGCGACGGTGTATTCGTAGCAGTTTTAGCCAACGCATCCCGGCTAAATTTGAAGGCGCCATCCAACCCAGCCCACCGAAAGCCTTCTTTCGGTTATTGCTGTCACTAGCTCGTTTGACCTCGCTCCCGTATTGCCCGTAGTACTCGAAGCAACAACGCTACTTGCCGTGCTCGCTTTTCTGTCAGGAACGAGCCCACAAGTAGTGACAGACCAACACCATCACTCCCGCTCTTACTACAACTCCTATTCCGCGTTCCAGGCTTGTCTTTCATGAAAGAATATTACTCCGACTCGCTGGAGCTTTCTGAACCATTCAAAAGAAGGCAACAACAATGTCACGCTCGTAGCGGTTGGCTGAGGCTGCCCTCCCTCCCCTGCATCATCTTCGCCTTCATCCGCCTTCACACGCCTCCTAAGTCCATGCCCAACCTCGGGTGTAGTTCGTGGCACACGCATCAGCATTTGCAACAAAACGGGATTCTCCAACCCCACAGTACGACATTTCTCCGCATGCGCAACGTTCCTATACGGATGGGGTTTTGGTAGTGTGAGCGGTAAGACAGTGAGACAATCGTCTCTCCAGAACCGAACAAGTAAGGAAGATCCAGAAGAATACGTCGAGGAGGATAAGAGTTCGGACGCGACGACTGAGAATTCGCGACCTCAGCAGCAGCTCGCTTCTGCTTCTAGTTTCTGCTCCAGCTCTGCAGCTCTACTCGTCGCGAGTCCCACAGCCGGAGGTTATCCTCGTATTGATTGAGATGAGGTTGTAATTCTAAAGAGCACAGAAAGATTAATCAGATACCAAGCCTGAACGGGAGCAAGGTAGTACAAACCTGGCAACGGCCTCGACAACCAATTATAGCAAATGCCTTCGTGAAGAATGCCTGCAGTTCTACCTCGCTGAGAGGGTTGTCTGAGGACTGCACCGAGCATGGCGGACCTGTGTATCGTTCCCGTATCGCCTGTGACGTCCAGGCTCCCATTGACATCAGAGCCGCTGCCCAGTGCTGAGAGACATGATAAGGTCGAGTCTGGGATAAAAAGTGATATACAGTTAGAGCCCGCTCAAAACCTCTGAATCACACTCACCGAATTGCTGATGTCCTCGGCATATATACACCTGTCTCCACCACAGCTGCTCCCACACTCCGTCCTAATCCTTTCCTCCCTTGTAGGAAACATTTCCACAAACGCCCTGAGCACTCATACTCGTCGGCAGCGCCGCCTCGACAACCTGCGGACCAGCCTCTCCGCCCCACAGTCATCCATTAGCTCGCCCAAGTCGTGATCCATTGATGCCTCATTACCGTTAGTAAACTGTAACGCATTTGCTTCAGTGAAGCTTCGGCATCGTCGTAGAGTTTCTCATGAACAAAGTCAGATGGGCGACGTCATGACCAATATACACAGTATTTGGGATTTCTGAGCCGAATATACGAATATGCATGGCACCTGTAGAGAATATCATTGTAAGCTTTTAAAAGAGCACTAAACGAGAAAGTCAAGTCCTCACCAAATTGTAGGAAGACCTTCGAACCTGGTTCGAACTTCCGCGCAATCTCCAGCTCGCCATTCCTTCCAGGAGCCAACTTATAGCTCTCAGGTAAACGCTAATATCAGAAGGTGACGGTGAAGTCAAGGTGAAGTTCGAGGAGGGTAAATTATGTAAGCAATACTTAAAACGCCACGATGCTCACTGAGCGCTCAGCGTTGCACTCAAACTCGACAGCCTGCGCTTCAACGATATCAAAGCTCTCAGCCCTGGCCTCTCACTATCAGGCTCAAATATTGATAATCTTCACTGGTATCGCATTTTTACACGAAAAACTGATACAGCCAGAGTTTCTAGTCCCCTCTATAGAATGCATTCTCCTTTAACTCGCCTGCATAAGCGACCCAGACGTTTTCTGTCTGACCGCAGCCTCGTTCGCCGTGTACAGCGTGTTCAGATTGGTATAAGTACTCGAAGCGATGTACTTTGCATTCAACAAAGCCTGAGTCGCGAGTTTGGTCCAGTCGACGCAGTTCTGGGTGGGAGGTGCATGCGTTAGCTCCACCTGCTTCATTAACGCAACTGCCTTCTGGGTGTTCGTCACCGGTCCAAGGGTTGTCCTTTGAAGGTTCTTGTACACGGAGATGTCAAAGTTCCGGCTATTTGTGATCAAAGGGGTTCTCGGTCCACCGGTAGCATCAACGATGGTACCCTTCGTCGAGCCGGCAGGGGCAACGAAAAGGCCCCAATGTTCGTTGCTTGCTCCGACGTGCCAACGGAGAAGGTATAATTCGTCTAAATGGAAGTGAGTCGATATCTCTGTAAAGGTAGTGGAGCGAGCTACTCACCACATTCCGTCATGCCAGAAACGCAATTGCCCCGCGCCTCGAGATTCGATCCGTTCTCATTCATTGGCGCTCCTTGTGCTAGTGCTGCGAAAAGCACTACCATTATGCCGAAGATAAGCATGAGAGGTGAGAATACGGATCGCATCATGATGTAAATTGTCTGTGAGTATCCGTTACAAAGAGAATTGCGCTGAGCTTTATAGGGAAGTGGTGATATATGACGGCCTGCTTACTGTAGTTATGGGAGGCTTGGAAGGTGAATGACAGAGGGTGTATGCTAACGCGAAGACAGATGGATGAACTTGTAGTACGACCTGGAGGAGCAATTGATTCGTCAACGAATTCAGGTAGGATTGACGCTGAGATCTCACCGAACCAGCGGAGTACTCGGACCAAGTGAAGAGGAGAAAGGAACCTGCCTTGCTTGCTCGTCCTTCATCCGTTACTCTCTTTTATATGCTCTGGATGCGCTCAGGATTACTACTCATCTTCTAGTCATACCTCAACAAGCGAACGTTTGATCGGTTCTGAGTCGGAATCTCGAGGAGCACGGCTGCACGGAGCTGCACGGTACCAAAACCTTGAACACTGCCTGCAAGCGCGTTTCGGTAACATCTTCCTAGTCGTAAGTAAAGGAACACAATGGCAATGCCAGTGTCAAATTACAAGATACCTCTTTAGGGAGGCTACACAATGGAGAAATGTCAGCGGCGAGGACAAGGGCTGACAAGGGACAGGGTATTGCTGGTAACCGTGTAATTTTTGCAAATTGCAATATGGCCAAGATTGTCAGGAACCTGACCCATTGAGGAAAGCCTGGTGAGTCCTTGAGCTGTCCTGAGTTGAAGTTTTGAGAACGTATGATAATTGATTGTATTTTGCTAAGGACTTGCTCGGCGCACGCAAAAGCCTTTCAAGGAAAAAACATGCTTCTATGTACATGCATAGGGATCTTCAACGAGGCTAATTTTAGCTCAGGAATCGCCAACTGCCCAGTGTCCACTAAGTTTCTGATACTGAGACGAACACGGGCAGAACGGCGATACTCGCATGTGGAGTCATAACAGGCGATAGGCCATGTTTCAGGAAGACAGGAGTACAATGGGCGTTGGATGAGCGCTATCTTGCTATCTTCTGTGTATGCAACAATTACGCTCACCGTACGACATCTAGTTATGAAAAGCTACACCGGCTGAATACTGGCAGTCACGATGTGAGGTCAAAACTCATACCTTTATGAATTTTCACTGTTATTGATCGTTTCTCGCCGAACAGCGAAAAGAGCTCCTAGGCCAACAAGATGTGCTTATCACTACATGTACGATTGCATTGAAGCTTTCCACCGAGAGACCCACTTCCGGAAGTACGGAAACAACATGGGCAATCCTAGGGCGATCGGTGTTAACTTCATCATCATCCATATGATATTCGGGATCGGCACAGGTTCACAGTGGCACCGAATTCACCCGTTGAAGTCTCAAAGCTCCGAAGCTTTGTCAATTCAATTGATACGGAAAGGAATTATGTAGGTCATAAACTGTATACAGGCATATACTTACCTTCAATACTTAATAACCTTGACGATCTTTGAGCCGTACATAAGTACACGGAGATCAGCGATGTCCGAAGGCAGTGGAAGAAGTGATGATGAAAATCAAATTTAATCTTGTGACCGAGAAGCTTGTATCTTGACTATGAACCATCACCTCCCCTCAGAGCTACTCGAGAGTATCATCGACCATCTGGCCGAAGATCCTCATGCGCTGGCAGCATGCTCGCTCGCATCATCTGTATTCCTCGAAAAGTCTCGTTCTTACCTTTTCCGAAACATCACACTTTCTACCAGCTCAAAGCACCCTCGAGAAAGTCAGTCCCATAGTGGGCCGTTCTCCTCACTCCTGCATAAGGTCTCTTCGGTCACTCAACACAGCTCTCAGAACCGTTGTCATGCGCTACATTCCCTTTTACGCCGATCTCCACATTTAGGAACATACGTACGAGCGCTTTCGGTTGACGTGGATAAGAGAAGTCCTACTAGCATCCTCGCGGAGCCTACTCTGAAAGAGGTCTTTTCGTTCCTAGTCAACCTAAGCTCTTTGGAAATTAGGGGGATTACATTCTGGGAAGAGCTGCACCAGTGTGGTAAAGATGCACTCGCATACGCATTCAGGATGCGTTCGTTAACACATATTACATTCGACGGCGGTGACTTGTATGCCGACATACTACCAGAGCTAACCGAATCCTTGAAGTCCTTGGTCTTGAATAGAACAATTTTATACACGTATCCCCAGGATAGCAAAGACGCCAAGATTCAAAAGAAGGTTGCGAATACTTCCTGTGAAGAGAGTGGAGGCGTCACTTACCTGGAATCATTGACGATCATCGAATACTATACACGGATTTACGACAGTATCGCTATCTTCGCGGAGCGCGTACTTCACACTCCCGGTTCGAAGCTAGACCTGTCGCGTATTCGTTCATTAAAGTTGTCGGCACCTCTCGTTCATCTTGTGCCAGCGACACAGCAGATAATTGAAGCCTGTTCACAGTCTGTTGAGAATATTTGTTTCACAGAAGAGCGTACGTTTCCAAAACAACATTCTGAGCATGCCACTGACAGTTTCACGTTAGATTCAGATTTGGATCAAGCTCTTGACTTGTCAAATTGCAAAAAATTGAAGATTTTGAACTTGACGTACCACTTGTATTCACCAGGTACATTGCATATTGTACCATCTTGGTGGTGCCCAACGTTGTCCACCATAACTGGTGGTCTTCAGCGGACTGAGATTTATATCCACTCCGAGTACTCATTGGAGTACAGTCTCAAGAAGTCGGATATCCCTGTTGGTGATAAATGGCGTGAACTCGGAGCGTTGCTGGGCACTGCATGTTTTGGAGAAGTTTCTGTCTTTGGGGATGACAAGGTGGTTGAGGATACGTTGAAGGGTGAGCTGAATGCTATTTGACGATGACAAAGAGGTTGTGTACATTGGCATCCACCTTATCGCTTCATTATAATAATCCTCAACTCAGGCCCCTACGCCACAGAACACATATTCGCTTTGAACCTCTTCAACTTCGTTGCTAGCCCCTAGAAGTATCTAAAATGAAGAAATTGGGTACTCGCCTTCAAGCGGCAAGCATGAGCGTCTATGCTTCACTATAAGTATCGCATCATATAAAATCGCAGGTAGAAGAGAAGTATTGAAGTAAGCCAAATTCCAATGTGTGAATCTTTTTCGGTTGGGCGAATTGCTGACTAAGTCAGTTGCTTTACCTATCCTCTCTTCCACCGATCTCCCACCTGGCAGCACGAATGTTATGCAGCTGACATTTCATCAGGATATTCTCTCACTTGAATACTCGATTAGATTGCTCGAAAAGCGACAATCGCTCAACTAGAGTATTTCGGTGCGATGTTCATCAGATTCACAGGCGGCATCTTTACCAGTCATTACTACGCACCTCACATTGTCAGGCTGTCCCCAGGTAAATATGCTCTGCTCTCCCGGAACATGCGATTTCATTCAAAACAAATCTTTCAGCACGCCTTTACCATGCCATCGTGAGGATGAACGTGGGTATACTCCTAGTATGACGCCATACACAAGTATCCACCTTGCCGCCTCGTTATAACCCTCAGCTTAGGCTCCAACGCCACAGAACACATACTCTCTTTGAACCTCTTCAACCTCGTAGCCAGCCTCTAGAAGCGTCTAACCTACGAAGAAACTGGGATAGAATGGCTATCAGAACCGAAGATGTGCTCATTATCATCGTAAGTGCTCACCTTCAAGTTGAACCATCTCCTCCTCGCAACTCGTAATGCATGTAACGTATTCATGTCTTGTGTACTGTCTCTAGTGCGCAATTCTACTACCCCCTGTCGCCGTCTTCTTGATGAAGCGACCAGCTCAGGACATCCTCATCAACATACTCCTGACGTTTTTCTTCTGGATCGGTGGTGTTATACACGCGCTCTATTTGTGGAACGAGCGGAAGAAGGCGTGGTTCTAGATTTCTCGGTATTTGAACTCGTGTTTGGGTACGTCGTTTACTTCCCATTCTCGATGGCCTCTTTCTCAATAATGCTGTGATGTATTGTCGCGGTTAAAGGCTAGTATCCTTCTCCGTGTTTATTTCCTTTCCGGTGTTCTTCAGGCTTTCGGATTTCGGTATCTAATATCCAGCAGTCTCGAGTCCCCTCGTCGATCTCGATCCATTACGGTAGCATCTCCATGTCAAGTAAGCTATGGATACCACCGAAAAGTATTATTCTCTTACCATTTCCCATTCTCTCCGCCGTGCTCTTAACACGGGCCTGGGGTATGTCAGGTGATCTGTCCATCCTACCGTTCGGACAAGTCCGGATTTCCTGCTGTCGGCATTATGGAGCTCTTGAGTCTTGATTCCAATGGTACATTAACAACTTGAGGCGCGGATTGACCGTAGAAGTATGTAGGTCACTGCCAATACAGATATTAATTGCTTCCATACAGTCATCTAGATGTTCGCTGAAAACTCGTATTTCATTTGCAAGCTACAGGGGCTCAGGCTCAGATTCAGTGGAGGGAACATGTACTTACTCAAGTACCAGAATCAATCTGATCAGCGAATCCTTGATGAGTTTGGATAATCATATTCATGGCCAGGTGATTCCCTCTCATTTGTATCTATTTCTATCTTGAATCCTGAGCCAAGTACCTGAGTATATGCACCTCCACAATATAGCTCACGTTACGCTAAAGTCCCAGAGAACCGCACATATGACCCCCAAAAGAAAAATATATACGCGAGCCGGGCACCCAAGCTCATCGTTATTTGAGCAGGAGCACATGGTGCTTTATTTCTCGTTTTGAAAGTAATTCTGAGATATGCGTCTCAGCTGCCACAATGCGCAAACGACTCAGACGCAAAACGCAGAGGGGATCTCCGCCGAGTATGCTCCGCCCCAATGCCGGCCCTACGCCGAGTCGGCTTCAGATGAACCGTGATGGATTACTAAGTACTCGTTATGGTAATGCTTACGTGCTATGGATATATCAGGACATGGTCTATGGACCCGTTCATCTATTATTCTCCTCAATGCCCGGTTGTCTGTCTTTGTCTGTGCGTCTCATAACCTTCCGCTCAGTCCAAAACCGGACAACCTGGATCGAGATCGACGAGGGGACTACTAACTCAATATCCAGTTGATCTTATTCTATGTTAAGCCTTAACTATGGACTTGTACACATACACGTATTTGTACATGTACTCACTTAGTCCCCTCATATACTCCTCTCGTAATCATACTCAAACATCGCACTATACTCCGTGCAACGAAGTCTGTTTGAGTGCTTTGAAATCTTTTTCAAACGCGTATAGATCAACTACAACTAAGCTAGAGCTATCGAAACTCAAGCTAAGGTAAGATATCAAAAGGTAATTCGTCGCTCGACGACGATTGAATGCGTACTACACGTATTAGTGATAACATCAAGTATCAGGGGAGATAGAAACAGAGAACAATATAAAACAACATCATCTAGATCGTAAAGCGATAAGGAAAACTCACTCTTGAAAGAGCGAGAAGGTTTCAGAATAGAACGCATGAAACAGGATATAGAACGTCAAGAAACCCTTCAAGTCCCACGGCATCGTAACTCGCGAACGAGAACGTGAAGTGGGACGAGAAAGGAAGGGGGAGCACTACTGTCGGCGTAAAAGAGTACCGTCCTAAAGCCTAGTGCGACGAATGAGGGAACGAACTCCTCTTTTTCGTGTGCTTCTTATGCATAGCCTTCGCATCTCGCTTCACGTTGACAGACCTCTTACGGCACTTCGTTGACGAGGTAGAAGAGGAGTTCGAAGCCGAAGCGGATTGAGTAGCAACCGGCGAAGCAGTGGACGAAGAAGCTGTTGTAGTGGCAACCGCGACGTTAACTGAAGTAGTAGTAGCTTGGACCGTTACGGACGAGGAGGTGGTGGCCCGGGTAGAGGTGGAGGTGGTGGTCCGGGTGGAGGTGGAGGCGGAGGAAGAGGACGAGGATGAAGAGGACTGATCCCACACATCAGGACCGGGATCTACAAAGTTTTGTCCGTTTTCAGAATAAACGTTGTAGTTGGCAAAGTCGCCATCTGGGCTGTAAAGCCTTCATACAACAGTAGACAGTCAGAAAGAGTCAAGGAAAAGGGCCAGAATTTTAGGACACTTACGAGCCAGCTTTAGTTCCTGAAGGGAGGCTGACATCCCCACCGTCGATAACTTCAAGCTGGATGCAGCCAATGTAAGCTTGAGGGCCAGAGGTAGAGTCACTAGAGGTAAGCGGGTTGTGGACTGCGATCATCTATAGATCCCATCATGGTTCAGTTCCCTTCAATCATGTCATATCAGGCGAAAAAAAAACCTCACTTCGTGACGAAGAATGTACTGTCCATTCTCAAGACCACTGGGAATAGTCACGTTCCACGTAGAACCAGCTTCAACTGTTAATAAACTAGTTAATCAACATCGTCTGACAATACCCCGTCATCTACTTACCGAACTTAGCCATACCCCAAAGTCCCGAAGTACCCTCCGTAGGATAATACTCCTCAGGCTTCTCCGCCATCGTCTCCCTCAAATCATCCGAGATCGTCTCAGAGTAATCGATCCCGAACATCGCAAGTTTCACCCACTCCGCCTGAGAAGCATCGTACGTGGTACAATCGCTATTAGTGCAGCTAGCAATATAGCTCGCAACGGTGCCCATCCTAAAAGTGATCAACGCGTCAATATTAGTAAACCCGTCCATCCGGAAATGAATGGACCGACGAACGTGCCATGGCCGCTGGCACGAAGTGGTCTATTCGGGATACACAGGAAGACACTCACGCATGAACCCATGGATTCTGACCGCTCGCAACGTCACCTGTCCCAGCTTTGTTTAGAAGCTCGGATGTGGCACCAACCCAGTCGATCTTGACATCGGTGCCAGCAGACACCTGAATGGTCTTCGGTGCACCAGACGCTCCTTCGCATGCCATTTTCCTATAGGAGACAACGAGTCAATATCTCAATGCTCAGCACTTTCCGCAGTCTCCGGAGTCCGCAGCCAGTTAAGACGGATGAAAAAAAAATGCCAAGAAAATGTCATGGCGATCGAAAACCTAGACTGGAGGAAGCGAAGGGAGAGAGAAAAGACTTACGAGTCGTCGTCGAAATCTGGAGGCAAGTTGTACGCGGGAGACGAGGCCTTGTACATGACTCGTACAGCTGTTTCGTCGTTGATAGGGTCTTCGTCCCAGTAGATCTATGATAAGCACCAAAACAAGTCAGTATCCAGCGATCGCGATCAGATTTCGAACAAGACCGGAATTCTCGGCGAAAAAACGTACATTGGGGCCCTCGTTGTACTGCCCATTCGCAGTCACACCTTGAATCTGCCCGTGCGCGACCACAGTGGGCAACAACGAGGTAGCAAAAAGCCCCAAGGCAGCAATTTTGGCGATGGATTTGTGGTTGAAGCTAATTCGAGCCATCGTTACCATAAGAGAGGCTGTCCGGGTCTTGTCCAGTCGTTTGCCTTTGAGTTTGAGTTTGGTTGACTAGCACGTGGAGCTTGAAAGCCAAGAAAGAGCCCAAGTATGTACGACGAGAAAAGAAAGGAAGGGTTAAGAAACGAGGGACGGAAAACCCAGAATAAGCTGGGACGCTCGAGAGATGGTGATGGTTATAAGTAGTGCGAAGAAAAGGAACCTTGAGCTAGAATTTCGAATTTGAACCTGTCCAAGCATTATTGTACGTAATCACGAACCATTGTCCTTCATTCGTCTCCTTCAGATCTGCCTTGGAGAGCACAAAAAGGACAGATACAAGCCTTTCAGAAGGGGTAAGATTGCTAGAAGCGGCCACACCACAGGGTTCGTTGACACAAGACTGGCGAGAATTGAGAGAACGCAGCGTCTAGAACATCCTATATCAGGCTCCTTTCGTTGTAATGTGTGAGTCTTCTTGGCGCACAAATTGAAGTATATATCAGAGCACGACAGGAGCAAGGTCAAGTCAGAAAATACAAATATTAATATTCATTCTTCGCCGCAGGAGGTGCCAGGCAGATTGAAGGCCTGAGTGGCAAAACAGAAGCTTAGTCATCACGCGTCAATTGTGCGGTGCACGAGTGACGACGCCAACCACGAACGAACCAAGCGATCATGGCCCCCCGTTCAATCGGCCCCCCGAGTTCGCCTTCGCCAAGTCATACCAGCGATGGTCCGCATTCCGCAAGAAAGCGCAACATATTTTGCCAGCATCACCCGCCCAGTCAAAGTCGATTACTTTGATGTCCGCTCTACTGCTCCCGTCATCGACCAGAACCACTTCGCCGGCATCCAAGACATTAACCATAATATTGACATTGACAGATCGTAAGTCACCGTGTACCTTGCCATTCTCTTCCGGGATATTCAGAACCTCAAGTATTGCGCGTTGGACAGGCGCTGCAAATGCGGAGGTATTGGGAAGCATTAAATCATCGAACGGCATTCTCCAAGCTGAAGGCATGGAGCGTTGGAATGAGCTTGTGGCCAGCTGTCCATTGATGAGCGTCCACTCCGTAACGTCCTGATGACAACTTGAGGCAAAGAAGGACTGAACAGGGAAGCGGTGAACAGCCAGTTCGTGAACTCGAGTTTGTCCGTAAAGGGGGGGATTCCCTTCAGCATCAAGTCACAATGAGCGTTACAACGTGGAAGAAGTATAAATCTGAGCAGTAAGGGGTGGAAATACGGGAGATGTCAGGGATTTCTGAATTACTAGTCTAGAGGCCTGGTATTAGAAACGAAACCAAATGAATAGTAATAACATACTCCTCGAGTTCGTCGATGCCCTTGGCTAATGTATATAGCACCCCGAGCCAGTTTTCGCGTCGCACGTTGGTGTAATCTTCCAACATGAAAGCCACATTGCTTCCTGAGTGGAGAAAGATCGCCGCAACGACAGTTTCTAACGCCTAAGGAAGGAGCCTTTGGGAGACAAGAAGGGAGCGACGAAAGTGTCGTGGAGAGTGCATATAAAGGTATAACCGCGGGCTTCGAGGGAACGTAGGCAAAAGAGACGATTCTCGAAGTTGGGTTGATACTGGGTCCATTTTTGGGCCAATTCGGAAGGCGCAGGAAGATAGAATAGTCTTTCCTTCTGTAATTTGCTACATAATTCATACTGGGCGTTGAGAATAAAGTCTATGAGGATGTTAATGGCGATACTCTTAATGATTGGAAACGTACGCTCACGCTCGTGTGGAGGGCGCATGTCAAGCATGGAACAAGCTTTCACTTGTTCAATTGACCTCAGGGCCTCTTTCCATCTTGCACGAAAACCTCCAGCAGACCACCACATCCGCCAAATGGCCCCTTGCATTCCCGTCATATAGCTCTTCGAGCCTCGAGGCTTTGTCGTTTGATGTCTGGAATTAAATTAAGTACACGGTCGGCCTCCTCGATAACCTGCTCCAAGAGGACCTCATATTAGGCTTCTTCTGCTTTTTGTAGGAACTGTCGCCTGGGCGTTTTTGTGTTGACATCGCGAGTCTGGGTAGGAGCAGGAGGAGCGGCCTGTTTCCGGCAAAACATACTGTGGACCGGCTGTCAGTGTGGACCAGTTCATGGCCGCTTACGCAATAACGTCACATGATCACTATGTTAAAGGCGCCACACATGAATGCACGTTTACAACACCTTTCAATTCAACCTTCATGTCGAGCCACTTTATCACGCACTCATATCACCCGCAGTTCGACCAAGAAGATGCCGATGCGGTACTGCGCTCTGCAGAAGGAACACTGTATCGTATTCCTTCATTCATACTAAGAACCACCTCGGGGTTCTTCAATTCCATGCTTTCGCTTCCGAATCACAAAGACAGCCAAGTAGCGAAGATGGCCGACAATAGTCAAATTCATTCTACTCCAATACCGATACCACAACCGGATAGAGTTCTTGAACGGATTCTTCGCATGATGAGTGGTTTGGAGATACCCAGATGGGAATCATTCGGCGAAGTTGAGGAGTTGTTGACGCTAGCTGACAGCTGGGATGCTGGAGGGCCTATCTCCATTATTCGCTCCGGAATCACCGCCCCAATATTCCTCGCAGACCCTCTTCGTTTATATGCCATTGCCACTCACTTTGGTTGGGAAGCCGAGAGCAAGCTTGCTTCAAAGTACACGCTAAGCTTGAACTTATACGACGACCAACATCAGGAGGCTTTAAATCGTCTCTCCTCTAGGCATTTGCTAGCTCTATTAAAGCTGCATAAGAGCCGAAGGGATATATTGAAGAAGAATCTCGACGACCCTGAAGTGTTCGATGCTGGGAACGCCGCGGCGGACTGCCACCAGTGTGGCTCATCTCTAAGTCATCACACGTGGAGAGAGCTCAAAGCAAAGATTTTTTGGGAGATGGACAGGCGCCCATTAGGAGACACTATATCCGGATTGGAGATGGAGGGATGGCCGGAGACCGTTGCATGCTGGGAGGCGGGGTGTAGACGGTGCGGCGGCTCGAATAGATTGTACGACAAGGTTGATACATTAACAAAAATGAGAGAATGCGTGGCCAAACTGCCGATGACGGTGTAGTGGTTGGTTAGGTGGGCCCAACTATGTACAC
>RCHF01003086.1:0-30795 GCA_003987895.1 Neonothopanus nambi | reverse complement strand
GTCCCATTGAGCTCTACTCCTACGGGAGAAGCAAGGCAACTTGCTGTGAAGCACCGGCCAGGTACTGCAACCCGTGTAGCATCCACAATTTACAGAACAATCTTAGCACCCATCACCGCCAGCATCCACCTGACAACACCCAAAGCCACCCCAAAACCCCACCCAACCAAAGCCCGCATCCCCGTCATCTCAAAGACATCGAAAAAGGCCGCCAGGACCATAACCCAATCGAATTTACCATCCTTTCTATGGCTATGATACATCCCACACGAACCGGGGCCCTTGGCCAGACCCCTCGTCAAAGTATTGTCCTCCGCAAACTCAATGTCGAATGGCACCCGCACGCTGGATGCGAGGGAGGGTGCGTAGCGTGTCGCCGCGAGGAGTCCGGAAGTAAATCCGTCTTCATGGAAGCCGTATTTGAGGTAGGCGCCTGCGTAGGAGATTGAGCGCACGCCTTGTATTTTGGGCATGAGGGATTGGGCTTGAACGGCCTATTAAAGAAGGGAAGATGGTAAGGGTTTCGAGCATAAGGGTGGGCAAACTTAAAGACAGACCTTTCCGTCCAGCACTGGGTGGTCGTATTGATATCTGCCGAAAGTTTTGTCGGCGTCTGGTTCGAATGGAGGATTCAGCGTGACGAGCACGGGGCCGAATTGTTTGATTGGAATGTGTTGAAGGTTATTCATGCCATCTGAATGCTTAACGGTGAGCGCTGGAAGTTTTCAAATATTTGCCCACATACAGGTCCTGCACCAGAACCCCTCAATTAGTACTCCTACAGATGATATAGCGGGCGACTTACAAAGAAACTCTATCAGAATTCGCTTTCCGTTTCCCCTTTTCATCCACCTCAGAGTACGTCAAATAGTTCCAACACGACCAAGCCATTCGACTCTCTGGCATCAGCTTGGGATCATTATGCAGCACAGCGGCATTCCTGTTCCACTCAAACATTCCGAGAATATCCTCTTCCTCTTTCGTCACGTCCCCACCGGCGCGCAACATCGACAGGGCAGCATCGGAGTGGCAGGCGAGGATGACATGGTCGTATGTCGCTTCTTCGCCAGAAGAGGTGGTGAGCACTAACGACGCGCCGTCGCTGCGGACAGAGGTGACAGGGCTGGATAAATGCAGCTGTGAGGATGGGAGAGACGAGATGATGGTTTTCACGTATTGATGACTGTGGACATATCTCAGCAGGATCCATCTTAGGAAGCTGTATAACGCACCTTCCACCAGGAATAGTCAGCCAGGACGGTTTGCCAGTGATCTGGAGAAGATGATGATTATGCATGAATTGAATCAGCGTACGGGCTGGAAAATCCATGGCACATTTGTCTGGGGGCGTACTCCAGATTGCTGCAGTCATAGGCTAGTACGCAAATTCTTTGAGCACTTCATTTCAAAGAAATTGCAGAAGGCTTACAATAAGATAGTTGTCCCGGAAGGATTCAGAATAACCTTCTTTTTGCAAATACTCTCCAATCGAAAACTCTCGCAGGCCGCCCGTTCCAGAATTCCACTGTGAGATCAACTGTCGGGCAGAAGCGTTGAATCGGAGAACGTCATACAACATTCTCCACATGTTCGGATCCACCAAGCGCTTTGGTTGACAAAATACGGTGAAGAGGTTGTCGCCAGCCCATTCGAAGCTTCCATGATCCCGAGACACGCTGAATGTCATTTCCGTAGGCGCGATGGGTATCGCTGGATATAATTTGAGAAATCGAAGAAAGTTGGGATATGTGCATGAGTTGAAGACAATCTAAATATTTCTTAGAAACGAGTTGAAGATATCCAATGCGCCACCCACGAAACCACTGAGACGAAACAATCGTTTATATTCAAACGACAGAAGAGAGCGCGAAATGACATACGTATCAACATCCACAGCATTTTTTGAGCCTCCTGAAGGCTGGAAACGGACGGTATTCGCATGACCTCCCAACCGATCATCAGCTTCGTATAAATGAACTTCGTGGTCGCTATGTTCATTCAAGAGCTGCAACAAACAGCGTTAGACAATAGTTTCTCGTTGCATGAAGAAGTATCATATACCCAGGTGGCCGCAAGACCAGAGACGCCAGAGCCAACGACGGCGACCTTCATGTCGTAAAGAAAGATGATGAGCTTCCATGGCACTAACCATCGACCATTGCAACGCTCGCGAGCGGGTGACGCGAGGAAAATCACTAAGGACAAATTAGGGAGTTCGTTCCCATGGCTTCTTCCGAACTCCGCTTCAGGTTACGCCGTTTACGACCGTGTACCCGTCAAAGAACAGACTTGCCATGCGCCGCTGACTATCCAGAGATTTAACATCTTCTCTGTTGCTTTAGCAAGCACGGGAAAGGTGAGGAAAAACAGGATTGTAGAGGCTTCGTAAGCCGCACTCTGACGCTGCTTAGCATGATTTACAGGTCCGAGTTTACGCATTGTGCTTTCTAATTCATCGCATTACATATCGGCAACAGCGGTAAACTCCTTCAGCACTTGGAAGCCCTTACACGATAGTGGAGTCGCTGTTCGTCATGTATATATAAGGCTCACTTCAAAGGGTAATGGCCTAAATATTCCTCTTGAACTCATCATCCGATACTACAATCATGTCACTTCTGGATACCATACCGTATGTTCCAATCAGTTCAAGCAAACTCATTCAAAGTCTGACACTGGTTCTTCTGTCGACCAAAGTGAGACCACTAGGAAAATAATGGTTGTCGCTACACTTGTAGCAAAACCTGGAAAAGTAGGGAATCTGTCCTAGAATAATGCTTACTTCATTGTTAACCTTTCGACTTGCAGGAAAGTGAACTAGAGGGTCTTCTTCAAGCTTCTAAGAAGAATGTACTAGCAGGAAATGAACCGAATACTGTATGCCTTGCACTCCGATGTCCACTAAGAGAGTTGTCTGAAACGGGATCATAGCTCACTTACAGGGTGACGCGAGGCGTTGATGCAGCAGGGGATTTCAACTCTACCTTCGTGGTTATCGTACGTGGCGACCTATACACTGCTATACTGATTCAGTTGTTCACTTTAATGTCGATTCAACAGGAAGAGTACGTGGGTAAGTTATGAGTTATGGCACATATGATTTATCCTGGCCATTGACACGCACTGTAACTCTGCAGGGAAGGCAGGCTTGGTAGCACATTTCGCTAGCCCTCCGGGCGAGGCCATAGCAAAGGCATTCGCATCTGGAGAGGTCCTTGGTGCACCTCCCAATGGAAAGATCCTCTATGGTAAGATCATATTCCTTAGGCAGTCCCTGCTATGCAGAATATGTAGTACTCAGAAATGCTCATCGACTGTCTACAGAACTTTAACTACCAGTGTATTCTGATTTCTCGATACTATCGCACCCGAGATAAATAAATTACATGGATAGCTCACTTCCGCTGCCGGGGGCGTAAGTACATGGGTCTTTAACACAAATACAGCTAAGTTGTAACAATTTTTTCAACATATTACCTTCAGCGCACCATAAATTCATACATTCTATTTCCCTGACTCGCGTCCCCAGGCCGCAACTGCATATCCTTCTTCCCTCTCGCAAAGATACAAGAAACCTACTTCCTCCGAAACTTTACTCGTCAACATCGAGAACTCTGTCAATCCTTGCGGACTGGTACTCAATACGTGAGAAGTATCCAAAAGAAGAGCTGCCATCGATGTATCGACAACAAGAGGTCTCCTACATCGAAGTTGGACACTAATGAAGATAGCACCAGACAGCGTGAGGAGTATATTCAAGCTTACCCAGGCATATACTCGCCATCGCATTACGAGAGCTCTCGACATCAGCACGGAAATCTTGACGCCAGTTGAGAGAGTCTGTGCATCATCGCTTGTCATACTGTCAGTGAGAGCAGTCCAAGATGCCTCGTACGACCGAGATAGCATGGCAAGTGTATATTCGTTGATGTTGTCAAACGATTGCGGAAGAGAGACGTTCATCAAAGCCATACTGATGCTCGTACTCGGCATAAGCATCAACGCCTCGTAAGTCATTGGGTCTGACTCAAGCTGAAGAGCCGACTCGTCACTTTGTACGACACCGCCGGACGCGAGATGGCAGTGGTGACAATCCACCACGCCAGCATCGTACGTGATGTTAGCAAACAGGAAGCAAGTGATATCAGTCCCTGTTGCCCAATGATACACGCCAATCTCTGGTGGTAGATCTCCGAATACAGAGGATGTACAACCGGTCAAATTGTTTCCGTGATGATAAAGGAAAGCCATAAGGCGAGTTTCCGAGACTTGATTCGGACTGGGAAATGGTCTATCGGAGGATAATTCCCATTGGTCTTGAATAATCGCCACTATCGTCGTCGCTATAGTCATGAACGGGCTACCGTTTCCTTGAAGACGCTTCGCTAGTTCGTCCTCACCGAATACGCCCACGGGATCAGAGAGCCAGTCGAGATTTTTGATTGAAAAGTATGGAATAGTGACGTTGTCTAATGTAGAGTTGATTGGTATGTATCGAGCGGCTGGGATGACGCGCTTTCGTGTCGAGGTATAGTTTGAACCACCCCAGGCAATGCTCGCAAGCCCTGATGCCTCTTGCGAGTGCCAGGATTCGTCCCAGTGGACATAGTTATACCAAGCTGTACCATTCCCAGGAATCGTAATTCCGGAAAGTGGTACATAACTTGAAACATAAGAAATCGCAGGTGACCAGGTAATGGAACCCGAAAGCAAGGGCGAGGAGAATTGGTAGGGAAAGGCCAAAAGCAGAAGGAGAGCAATAGCCAGAGCTGTCACGGTTCCTCTGGCAGAAGCTTTGGCACCCCGTAAATAGCGACGCATAGAAAGCATCGGGGGAAGTCCAAGGGATATTATATTGTTCATGTCCTCCAGCGTGATGCCCTGTTTCTCTAGGAGAATGAAGATGGCGCGCCAGACCGTGGCAGTACACCACATACCACCAAACAGACGGATGATAACCAAGGCAGCCGAGACGAAAGTTGTTACATCCGACTGAAGCAGGATATATGACTTCATCGGTCCCGTGGAATTGTTAGGCTGAATGATTTCTGGTCTGCGCGAGTGTAGATTGAAATCATGCCCATTAATGAGCTGGAGGATCAGCACGGTAGTGAAGAGGACAAGGAAAAAATGGAGGAAGAGAGGCGTGAGTGCGATACACCAGGCTCTTCGCAAGGTGGGCCGCATAGAGTAACTTCTCTCCTTTTCCGAGTACTTCCTAGGTGTTGAGGAGATAATGCCTGCTTTTCTACGGGGTCCACAGGTGGGGTCCATGAGGATACCGTCTGTCTGTTTCGAGAGAAGCAGAATACAAAAGGTGATAGGCGAAATGGTAAAGAAATGACAGAGATCATGGCCGGGATCAAGATGCGAATCCACAATTGAATCAAAGTTATGATTGCGTTAGCAAGTGAAACAGAAGCTGAGAGGCGAATGTTCAAAGTGGAGCACATATATTTTTCCGTGCAGCCCATGCATGTAATGAAGTGCGTGTGGTGCATGTGTACATGCAAAACTACAGCAGATTCAGATGTAGCTGTGATTTGATGACCGTGAGGTGGTGTTTGAGGTGGCATGAGCTCGGAATTCTTGTATCTTGAAGATATTGAACAACCATAGTGTCTTGATCGAAAGATGCCGTGCCCAGAGTCCAAACGTTCAATGCCAATGTGCATTGAGTATCATTTTCATTGAAAGTGGTAATGAACCTGATGATGGTGAGGGATAAAGCAGTGGCGACTAGATAGGCGCTTACAGAATAATTAGCGCCACGTTGATTTGTGACGCCGATTCAAACCAGGTCTTACACCATCATGCCATGATCCCTCACCTTGCTCCTGAGTTGATACACAGAATTGCAGTATTTGTGCGTTGCTTTTCTGTCTGAGGATGTAAAGCTGAATGACTCACTTCACTCTTTAATAGGTTCAAACTCCCGACCTGAAGAGTCTTCGCTGCGTTTGCAAGTCTTACAAATACGCCGTCGACCCCGTTATTTTCTCTACCATCTGCGTTACTGCCGTCGCATCCAGCGAGGACTTCTTAAAGAAGAAGACGTCATTGTTGGAAAACTTAGCGTCATCATCCGAAATTTCTACGTATGTGCGTGAACTGAAGATTGGGGACTTGTCGCCAGAGCACCGACCAACTCTTATTCGCGTGGTTGATGGCAGATACGTTGGTTACAAGCCTGATGTTGATGATGAGGTCGTGAAAGAGTGCACTGTGAAAGTTGAAGAATATCTTCGCTCGGCACTTCGGTCGCTAGTGAATGTCCAGCGTGTCGAGTGAGTATTGTATTGTCTTTCGTCAAATGTGATCTGAAACCATTCAATATTTAGATGGGCCCTAGGGTCACAAGATTCCTCATGGATTCCCAACGAAATCGTGGATTGTCTCTGTGGCATGCAGTTTCTCTCCGAACTCTCCGTTAAGATCCGCTACTGCAAGCACCTTATACCTGACATTCAACGACTGTCTTGCAATGGACTTGTCAAACTGAGTCTCTCATGTGATTTCTTCAATAAATCATACCGAAATGCCGCCTCATTTCTCCTAACGCGTAATGTTCGAACCCTGCGGGATTTACGTCTTGAGCACACTGTGCATGGTGAACAGATGGTGTTTGCATCATTCTTCAGCAGCGTTGATTTCTCTGGCACTACTATGCAACCACTTCATCTCGATGCACTGCAGCTGCCAGGCTGGACCATTGTACATGCACTCCCACCTGAAAACATTGCTTTACACACGTTGGAAAGGCTGGATATAGGTAGCATGTCCGATGATGGATGGAGGAGCCTCCAGGAGGCACAGGTGCGATTGCGTCACTTGTGCGTGGAGCAAGTCAGCGAGGCGCTATTCTCGTATCTGGAATCATACAGTCCAAGTGAAGGCTTGGAGACACTTCACCTTAATCTGACTTCTTACCAATTGAATGACAGCCATTCGACGACCTTCTACGAGGCTGTTCTTCCTAGACATGAACGCACACTCAAACATGTCGGAATTGATGGTAACTATCACTTGGAATCTGGGTGGGCACTCGATATCTCCAGAGCTGGACTGTTCAGTGGATATCCTCTCCTGGAAACACTTCAAGTGGGCGTCAGATTCACTGAATCGGACCTGGGCACACCAACTCGTATTATTGTAGGCATTTCGCTTGTGACAGGATACAATGCTGATGAACTGAGATGCTTCACAGGCGACTTTACTACAATTTGCAGTGTCTCATCCTTCTCTTGCTAAATTGACTCTGTGTGGTGTAGCACGTGCTTACGGAGAATGGTGTGGGGCTCAAATTACAGAAAGCATACACAAGAGGATGAGAGAGGCTGTTCTTACAGCACATTTCGATGGAAGCACTGCGAATAACAGTCTTCGGGTAGTTGTTGGTGGATCTACGTTTGTGATGGAACCGGGTGGCACTTGCTTTGTCGTGGGGTGAAGATTTCGATGACTTTATGGGCTACCAAAGGAGAAATGCCGACCGACGAGAACGACATTTTGCATGAGTATCTATCGCGTATAGCGTATTCACTGGTGATGATTTACATGTCGTAAGCTTTCGGTGTTGCCTCTTTAACCAAAACTGTATACATTACTTCGCCGAGTTGTTACCGTAGATTACTGCTGCAATTATTAGTACATCAACTTCTTGGAATGTTGTGAATTGTGGCCTCGGCCAAAGAAAAGCTAGGAGCAAGAGGACGTACTTATGTAGAATTCAAGATTGCCAAAAGATTGCTCACCAGAGTGGAGCCAGCAAATGAAAGCATATCATGACGTTGGGGGCTGAGCTGCGGCACGAGAGATAACAAGATTGTGTACTTCAGGCTTGATAAGCTCTGGATTAAAGCATGTTGACTATCACAGTCTGACTCTGAAGAAAGCTGCGTCAGGGAGAAGCGCTCGCATAGATATTTGTAATCAGTTTGATTCGCAGAGCACTGATAAATAAAAGGACTAGGCGTCACGCGCCACGCGTCAAAACTGAACGGCGCTAAAATCTCAGTCTCCTCCTTCCATGACACAGCTATTCACCTCTAAATCGAACACTTTGTGAACAAAATCTGCGTATGGGACATCTCCTTCTGCTTAGGTTTGTATCTCTTTAAATTTTGAGTCTATGAACAGTTCACACCTGTGCAGCAAGACGGCTTAGTGTAACGGTTTGCCTATCACAAGGGTGTTTGATACTTGACCCTGATACGAATCTTCTTCCATCAGTCTATTTTCATGCTAATAGCGAGCAGCGATGGCGCTCTCTACGTTGCCGGCAGGAGAGCTGCTTCAGTCTGGCTAGGCGATCGGGCGTCTGACTCTGCAAGCGACCGGTCAGATGACAGTCGGCCCGCTTTTGAAGTAGAATCATTATTTTTTACACTCGTACCGCTTCGTACCGCTGTTCTCGAAATAAGAATCCTCGCGGTTCACGGTCATGGGACATTCTCCAATACGTCAGTCGATTGATGCTGAAATATGTGCTTGTAATCCTCAGGCATATAAAGTCTCGGCGTCCCCACCCAACTTGGAGCAACGAAGGCCATGGACGACACTCCGAGCCCTAGCCGTGTTACCAGCCAGCGACGTTGGAAATTCTCGCTGACCCCCATGCTTTTGTCCGTTGCGGTGGCATTACTATATCCTTTGTCCTACGCCTCTCATGGCGCGTCTGCCGCGTCAGTTTCTGACGTCAAAGCGTCTTTGTTTGGCGATAGCCTACCTCTCGCTCGTTCTGCCAGTGGCGAAGCGGAGAACCTTGCATCGTCGTTCTATCAAAGATCCCTTCTTCCTAGGTTTACGGATGAAGTTCAGTTCGATAACTTCAGTCTGTTTTTGAAAGGGCAGCGTGTATTTATACAGTGAGTGTATGCAATTTCATTCCAGAGTGTAGTATTAACGCGATTTACTTTCCAGTTCCGGCGAATTTCATACATTCCGTCTCCCTGTTCCTTCTCTCTGGCCAGACATTCTTGAAAAAGTCAAGGCAGCCGGTCTCAATGCTGTTAGCGTCTATACGCATATGGGTCTGATCAATCCCTCGAGAGGTGTAGTCGACTTCAACGACTACAGGGCTCTGCAACCCTTGTTTGATGCTGCAAAGGAGGCTGGAATCTGGATCATCTTGAGACCAGGTACGTACTGAAGATTTGCTTTATAGGTTCCGGTCTTCTGATACACACGCACATAAAAACGTGAACAGGTCCGGTATGTCTCGTGATCCTCATCTACCTAGAAATGTTCATGTTAAACAAATTGTACCTAGTACATCAACGCTGAGACGACTGCTGGAGGAATCGCGCATTGGGCCACCTCGGAAGTCGCTGGAGAGCTCCGTACTAATGCTAGCGACTGGGAAGCGGCTTGGATGGACTATTTAAAGGGCATCATAGGTCAGATTGAGGGGAACCAGATTACTGATGGCGGACCGATTATCGCTGTCCAAGTCGGTTCGTCACTGTTCAGTCTGCGGTCTTATGCGTGTTCTTATAAGACTTGTATTTCGTTCCCTGTAGATAACGAATACAACCAGGCAGCAGGAGCGGGATACTTTGCGCAACTTGAAGCAGTGTACCACAACTCGAGTGTCGTCGTTCCGCTGACGTACAACGACCCTGGTGAAGGAAGTAACTTTATCAATGGAACGGTGAGAAATTACTCAGTTAACTCAAATCTCTAGATACTTCTACTAATCTTAATTTTATCTGCCTGTAGGGTGCAGTGGATTTATACGGGCGAGTCTTAAGAAGCTCAAGTAAACGTGTGTTGGGTGCTTACCTATCCTGTCTGACAGTCTGGACTCGTACCCACAAGGGTTTGATTGTTCCAATCCAACGGTCTGGAATGGTGTCACAACTAATTACCATCAGTACCACGAAAAAGTCAATCCGTCGCAGGCCTGGTACTTCCCCGGTATGTACTAGCCTAGCTGCAGGGCTCGTACTTATTAATGTTTGAACTCGTCTTCAGAGTTTCAAGGGGGTTCTTTCGATGCCTGGGGACCTACGGCACCTGGTAATCCACATTCCACTCCATATAGACTCTACACATGCTGATGTCGAAGTAGGTTATGATCCATGCTCTGTCCTCACTGGACCTGACTTCCAGTCGGTGTTCAACCGCCAACTTTGGGCAAGCAATGCAAAACTCATTAGCTACTATATGTTGTATGGCGGTACATCTTGGGGAGCTCTTCCATTCCAGTAAGCCGATCGTTTTACTCCACTGCCATATTAATCATTTAACGCACCCCTTTTACAGCGGTGTAAGTACTGTCAAGAGGCTATGAGGTTGTGTGCCCTAACCTTCAACATTGCCATTCCCTTGCTAGGTATACACTTCCTATGACTATGGAGCATCGGTGAGTTCCAATATGTCCAGACTTACAATAGTATTTTTACTCTCCCTTCAGATCACGGAATCACGGACTCTTAGGACGAAATTTGATGAATTAAAGCTTCAGGGCCTCTTCCTCCGGAGCTCACCTGAGTTTTACAAGACGAACTGGGTTGCAGATTCGGCCACTGGACTTACTCTCGGATCAGTTTCTAATACAGCGGCGTACGTTACTCTCCTCCAGAACCCTGATTCAGGTGCTGGATTCTGGATTCTGAGACAGAGTGATTCGACTTCAACGTAAGATACTTTAGTTATGCTTTAGTATGCTTTGCTGATATTGCTGTGCAGAGCGATAACTGACTTCAAGCTCAACGTTACGACGTCCACAGGAGCGAAGCTCCAATTACCTCTTGTGGTGTCATCTGTCACTCTTGGAGGTCGTCAGTCCAAAGTTGCTCTCACGGACTATGCGTTTGGCTCTTCTTCCCGGGCCTTGTACTCGACCGCATCGGTCTTCTTTTCGGGTTCCATTGATGGCAAAGACGTGTTATTCCTGTACGGAGACTCAACCCAGGAACACGAGTTCGCCCTCGAATTTGCCGGAACGGCCGTGGGAACGCAGAATTCGAGTTCATTCACCTCCACATCCGGATCTACAGTTGGCTTGACTGGGAACGAGACTGTCATTTCTTTCTCTAACAATACGAGTGGGCTCGTCGTTGTTCACGAGTCGGATACGCAGCTCATTTTGTTTGCGGATACGGAGACTGCGACGACTTTCTGGGCACCTGCTATCTCCTCTGGTTCTGACCCTTTGAAGAACTATTGGGGTGTAGGCACGAACGAGACCGTACTCATTGGTGGTCCTTATCTCGTACGATCCGCCAGCATATCTTCTGGAGTACTCGCCCTTCGAGGCGATTTGAATGTTACTAACGGCGCTGAGGATACTACGCTGACAATTCTCGCACCAGCTGATGTTACCTCCGTAACGTGGAACGGAAAAAGTGTCGACCTATCATCTTCTTCATCAAAGTCGAGCATACGCACCGGTATAATTTCCGCACCCGCAGGTGTGGATGGCATCAAAATTCCGGTTCTGGGTGCTTCTGGTTGGAAGTTCAACGATAGCTTGCCTGAAATTTTCAGTGGGTTTGACGATTCAAGCTGGACTATAGCTAATCACACGACGACCAACATTCCGTTCCCGATGTACTATGGAGACGGAAGGATTTTGTATGGATGTGATTATGAGTTGTGCGTAAACGAGTCTGATTATGTACAAGAAGTGGTTGGATCTGATGCCCTTACTCTTATAGTTGCGAGAACATCGTTCTTTGGCGTGGCCACTTCAATGCAACTGGCTCAGAGACCAGTGTGAACTTGTCTATTAATGGAGGAGAAGGTTCTTCCTACACTTTTCTCTCTAATTCACATCTCTAACATGTATGCGCAGCCTTCGCTGCTAGTGTTTGGTTGAATGACGTATTCTTGAACACGTCCTTCGGGAAGTAAGTATCCTCCGATACCACCAAATATCTCATCCTATTGATGATCCATCTGTTTCTCTCTAGCTCGACTAACAACGAACATATTCTGGAAGAGACTGACGACAAATTCATTTTCCCCGAGGGTTCTTTGCTCGTAGGACAGGATAACGTCATTACCATCGTACAAGTATGTTCTCTTGTTGATTTGGCCGTCTCGGCGGCTCATCATGATACACTCTACTTGCTGACAGGACAACATGGGTTTGAACGAAACTCAATGTAGGTTTGCTGTCCTCTTTCGTGAAGCCTCGCTCATAGATATCAACCCCTTCTAGCAACACCAAATACTTCCAAGAGCCCCCGTGGTGTAAGAGGCTTCCAGCTCAACTCGGGTAATTTTTCGGAATGGAAGGTACAAGGCAAGATCGGAGGATACACTGGGTATGGTACCACTTCTATCTACTCCAGTCCTCGGAGAAAATAAACTCTCCTTTTCGTTCAGATACCCTGACAAAGTCCGCGGTGTCTTCAACGAAGGTGGTCTCTTCGGTGAACGCCAAGGCTGGCATCTACCCGGCTTCGATACCTCATCGTGGCAAACGCGGAACCTATCCGACGGATTACCCGATTCTGCCGCTGGTGTGGGCTTCTTCGTGACTACGTTCAATTTGAGTATACCGTCAGGCTTCGATGTGCCTTTGTCATTCACTTTTGAGGAAGATTTCGGACAACCGTATAGGGTGTATTTGTTTGTGAATGGGTGGATGATGGGTAAGAGGGTTGGGAATCTTGGGTACGTGTATAGGATACATAGATTCACTTTCCCTGTATTGTTCCACGCTTAAATCTGACGCTTTGATGACTTCTAGACCTCAAGCTAAATTCCCTGTACATCAAGGAATTTTGGACTATAACGGCCTCAAGTTAGTTCGATGTTTCACGTTCCAACCAGAGAACAATATACTAACAAAATGTATCTAGTACCGTGGCCGTGGCATTGTGGGCCATGACCCCCAATGTAACAATCTCACCACAACTCCAGCTTACTCTTGACGGCAAGTTTTCGGGAGGCGTGTCAAATATCACAACCAACAATCCAGGTTGGTCTGCGGAAGGAAGGGTTTAATGCAGATATTTAAAGAGTAGTTGGAGGAAATTGAGAAACCGAAGCTTGTTGATTCAAAATGCTTAATATGCACTAATTCATCGAGGTGGTTGCCGAAGATTCAGTCTCATTAACGTTCCTCTGCGTTTTTCGTTAGATCTTGCTTTTCGATCAGCATGTGAGAATCACTCGTTCAACTGTAATATCGTTCAATTGGACCCTCGTGGTGCTTAAAACCCATTCACACGAAGTAGTTCGTTGCATACTCATACTGATACTGTAAATCTATGAGACATCCAATGGATTTTGTTCTTGTCATTTTCATAAGGTTTTTATTATTGGCAGAAGTGAGCAACTGCTGAAAATGTTATGGGGTGTACCGAGCTTGAACGCAAAATCAAATTGCTATCCATGCATACTCTCATGAGATATATTCTTCCCGTTCCAATTGATTACTGTACATGACTACGCCGCAGTGTGATAAGTGATAATAATATCCCTCGAAAGCTGCTCCGGATCCGAGATCGAGTCGTTATCATACCTTTTAAGTATACATCAACACATGTACCACAACAGGGGTCTGAGGGCATACTTAGTCGTATAAGCTTCCAATGAATGATATTCATATAGGAACATTATGATATAAAGTATGTACTTACAAGCCAGTGCGGTAACTCCACAACCTCCGGGTCGCACGCGTCAAACGCATGCAACGACGGCAATACCCATTTAATGGTTCGTGCATTCATGAAAGTTAAGCTAACTGAGATTATACCGAGGCCAACGGTAGGTACCTCCATCATATATCATTTGTACGGGTGTTTACGGTACAGTATGCGATGTTAAACTTGATTGGCCACGGTGAAGAGTATGACACGACCTGGAATATCTTCAAGTTGACAGGTGAGGAGTGTAATTGGAGGCAGTGTTGGGGCTTTGATCGATTCAGTGGGCTTCATAAGTTTATAGGTATGTAGGTTATCGGAGATCCTGTCGAAGTCGAAGGTAAGGGTCGAAAGGAGAGTAGAAAGGCACCGTGGATGATTGGGAAAGATATGCTTAGGTTTAGGTGATGAGTCGATTCGAATTTTGTGGATCGCCGTGAAAGCGCAGCCGACCCTTGGCTGGCACCCGGATGAGGAAGATAGAGGATATAATGAGTAGTCAAGATATGCCGCGTAGTCCAGTACTTCAGTAAAAGATGCTTTGATTTCCTTGAAGTAAGCGTCCACGTGGCTCCACAGCTCCTGCGGGATTGAGGAATGTTACGCTCGTAGACAAGGATAATGATTTTTTTTTCCAAACTCCAGTGCAAGGAATGATCATATGGCTTTATGGTATGCTACCGTATGACATATGAATATTAGTCGTCGGTCGTCGGCGCTTGTAGGGGTACAGTATCGAGCAACGTTTCTTTGTGAGTGCATCAGGGTCGCGTTATACCGGATCTAAAGCTGTAGGGCGGGCAGGTCCTGGGACCTGACTAGTCTACCGTCTCGTTGACAGATGTTTATCTTGAAGGTCCGAAGACTACAGGGTTGTTGGATGAAGTAGACCTTGAGTCTCTTTCCACTCCCCTTGTTTAAGTATGTGAGAGGGTAGAAACATCTTGAGAAATGAAGTTTGAGACGTCGGTGCCGAGCCTTTCAATGAACGACGGTAATGTGTACCGTGCCAAGAGTAGTCATAGCGGCGTAAGCGGAGGTAAGGCGAGCGTATCAGGGTGAAGCGATTTTTTGCAGCGTGATTGTAGCACGAGGAGGTTGAGCTATGAACTAGCCGCGAAAACTGACGAAGAAACGGTGGAGAGAAAAGACACGAGAACGAGAACGAGATCTAGAGGGTGGGGGTTCAAGGATGTCGACCTGAGCGATGGATGAAGAGAAAGGAGGAGCTTCAGCCACAGCAGTACTAAGTGTTCGGCGAACTGAGCTCGATGGCCGGAGGTTAGGAATCACCTATCCGAGTTCGGTGGCAATCAATTACAAGGCGCAGCAAGTAAAGCACGACCCAGCCTGAGGCTGCAAGCGGTCGTGTGCAGGGGAGAACCGAGTTGAAAGCGAGGTGATCACGTTGAGATCCAAGCTGGATTGCTCTATGTAGACTGTATTGAGAGACAAAAATAAGTCATACAACAGCAGTAGTACGAAAGTGACGTTAGCTTGTTATCAGTAGATTATATCAGACTGTAGACACTCAGCTGGTCATGGAGTCTTTGAACGAGTAATGTGATCTGCTTAGTGGCCCGTTCCGGGGTTAGCTGTACCAAGTTTTCCTTGCCCCTCAAATGCCGTGAATCTGGGGTATAAAACAAAAGAATTGAGGGGACTGCAATTGAATTGCAACGTCGGGTAAGCTGAATGCATAGTAGAGAGACGCCGCTGGGACGCCGCAGCGATGCCTGCTATGATGTCGATTCGAAGCGCTGGACGGACGAGTTCCGAGTGGGAAGAATGTTATTTGTCAGAAAAGGACAGAGAAAAGCTGTGAAGCCCTTTTTGATCGGTATTTGTACTATTGAGAAAAGATTTGAAGCTTCTTTGACCTTCTTTGACCCAGGTCTTATACGCCATTGGAGTGTACTTTTATCTTGTTCTGAGGATCCGAGTTTTCGCAGAGGATATGGTCTTGAGAGTTTTTTGATGTTATTGATAGCAGCAGTGGGTATCTTGAACCGAGCCAAGCGTCCGATAGATATGAAACGTTCCGTATCGACTATACGAAAATCTAAGCCTCGTTCACAATGACCGTGCCTCGCGCCTGAAGCGTTGTAATGCAGGGAAATTGCAGCCTACACGCGAGTAATTGCGCACTAGAAGGTCGTCATCCCTGAAGATTCAGAAGATTCGAAAAGTCCCGGAAGTGAAGATAGATTTTTTTCTTTTTTTTTTTGCAATAGAAGAGACCAGTGATCGAGGGCCGGAAATTGTAAAATTGCATCAGGAGCCATACATAAAAAGGCTCGGCATGTTTGGGAATCTCCAACACTTCTCCCTTCCCTTTCGGCCGACTCTCCCTTGTCCTCTTCCACGACGACGACGACGACGACCTCTACGACACTAACGACGAGAAGATTAAGAAGCTTGAGCTTTAGATATAAGCGTCGGCCCTAATATTTCCCTGCGCGATTTATGCCATTTGATATCTCTGGTCCTACTCACGCTTATAAATTGACATGGCCTTTCATCCAGTTAGTCCTTTTCTCTCGTATACGTTCTTCGAATGTCATGTTTACTCTGTTCAGTTCGAGGTTTCTATTCCGCATATTGCTTATGCATGTCTAGGAGGTTTTGTTGTCCTGGTGAGTAACAAAGAGCACTTGTTCGAAGCCAGAGAAATGACTAATTCTTTCTAGTTCGGCATGTTCTCTTTGTTTCTTCGTGAACGAGTGCGTTTCTGCCATCTTTCATCGTAAAACCCTATTCTCATACCAATCTAGCTGTATATCGGAGAAGCATGCTGGGCCTTTCTTTTTGGCATCATAATCGGCGAGTTCGGTCCATTGACTACTGCGGAACGTGCTTTGTGCTGACCTCAGATTCTTCTTCAGGCCCTTACGGTGCAAATATCTTCAATCCTAGAGGATGGGGGAATGGCGATGAAGATGTCACCAACACCATAACGCTCGAGTTCTCTCGAGTTGTACTTGCTATCGGAGTGTTCGCGATAGGAGTGGAATTACCAAAAGCATACATGGCTAGGCACTGGAAGAGTTTGTTCTTTTTACTAGGACCTGTCATGACCTTCGTGCGTTCTATATTGCTGTGGCGATCGTTTTTGAGTACTCATAATTCTCCGATATTTTACCTCCAGGGTTGGTTCGTTTCAGCCGCTTTCATCTTTGCTCTCGTACCCGGCCTCAATTTCCTATCTTCCTTGGCCGTTGCCGCGTGCTTGACACCAACTGATCCTATTTTGGCCGCTGCAGTGGTTGGTGGAAAGTATGCTGACAAGCACGTACCTGCTCACTTGCGTCATCTCCTCGCAGCGGAAAGCGGCTGTAATGACGGGGCAGCGTTCCCGTTTCTTTACATCTCGCTCTATCTGATTCTCGACCACAGCACCGGAAGTGCTATTCGTGACTGGTTTCTCCTACTCTGGCTTTGTGCGTACAGCTCCACAGCTATTCCAAATCCATCATCATTGACTTTCTCCTCATACAGACCAAGTGGTTCTTGGCGTTGTTATCGGCTCCTGCCTAGGCTTCGGCTTCCGTCATCTCATGAAATACTGTGAGAAATGGGATCTTATTGATAGGCACTCATATGTCGCGCAATACGTTTCCTTGGCGCTCTTCACCATTGGAGTCACTTGCTTACTAGGCTCCGATGACCTTCTATCCGCTTTCTCATGCGGTACAGCCTTTGCCTGGGATGGTTTCTTCAACCGTCAAACCGAGGAGTCAGTCTTCAGTTCCGTGATCGATCTGTTGTTCAACATCGCTGCGTTTGTTTTTGTCGGCGCGTGGATGCCATTCAGCAGTTTCTCGGATGCCGAGCTGACGCTTTCGGTATGGAGGTTGATTGTCATCGCGATTCTGGTCCTCCTGTTTCGCAGATTGCCTGTGGTTTGTGCGTTGTATAAATGGATTCCGGATATCAAGACGTTTAGGGAAGCGGTGTTCAGTGGACATTTTGGACCGATCGGTATTGGTGCGTTTTACCTTATTAGTATGAATGCTGATCCTTGAATTCACTTTGGCAATTATTCAGGTGGAGTTTTCATCTCGACGTTAGCAGCTCAGGTGCTTTCTGAGGACCTAGACGGAGCGAGTGATCAAACGATTTTATTATCAAAAACCATCCAGCCGATCGTAGCGTTCATGGTCCTGTGCAGTATCACGATCCACGGACTGTCCATTCCTTCCTTCTCCCTCGGCCGTCGCGTGCACTCCGTCTCAAGGACGTGGTCACGGCACGCGGCTGCACCTGACTGGACCAACCAGGCGAGGCATGTCAGTCGCGGTGAGGATATTGTGATTAATAGAGATGATCCTGCGGTTATAGATGGGATGGAAAGGGGTGAGCTCACGCCGCAGGAGAAGATGAGCCATGTTGAATCGGCAAGTGGGATGGAAGGTGAAGGTGAAGTTAGCGAGAGTTCTACAACGCCGGTGGACGAGAAGAGAGCTTCTGTTGCTGCTGCCGCGGCTGGTGAGCCATATTCGCCTCCGAGGCCGAGGCATCCACAGGAGGAAGGAGAGGTTTTGCCCGAGGGTGAAGAACCGCCTGATGGGACTGAGGTTGTTTCGGAGTGGCAAGAAGGACCGCATAGGGTTATTGAACGGCGGGCTGGTCCTGGCGAGGAAGTTGAGGTTGAAGTCATCAAGAATTATGGTGCACCTGATGCGCATTCGTCGCTGTATAGAGGCTCACAGGAGATGGCACGAGAGCATGTGCATACGTATCTGTCAAAGTTAAAGAAGATGGTGGAAGACGATGTTTCTGAGACGAAGAAGAAGGTGGAGGGTGACGTTCATTGGTTGGAGAAGAAGGCTAAAGACACTGTTGCTGAGGCTGCGGATGCCGTCGGTGCGGAAGAAGTGGCGGAGAATGTCGCTGGAAGGTCTCATGGTCATCAGGAGCATGAGCGTTCTACTGCCCGGCATTCTGTACATACTGGCGACGAGCATGCAATTGAAGACGACGATGCCGACGAGGAAGAAGGTTGGGCCTCTGACAGGAGTGCTGGTGGTGATATACCAGAGGGCGGTTCAGCCGCGGCAGGTCTGGCTGCCCAACTCGCAGCACGGAAGAGGTCCAAGTCGCCCAAGATGAAGTCTTCGGCTCCAAGAGTCGGAGCCGTCCCGCCCCCACGCAAAGGAAAGAGAAGAAATTCTTTCAGGCGGGGGTTAATGGGACATGTCTTACATAGTTCCTCGTCCTCAGTCCCTACTACCACGCGTTCGCTTCCTCCGCCGCCGATCAACTTGGCGCGCGAGGAGGACGAAGGGGAGAGGGGACGTTCGCAAGTTCTTTCGGGACCGCCTGCGAGTCCTTCGGCTGGCTCGATAAGGCATCACCGTGTGGATAGTTTGAGGATGTTGCATTCACCTGCGTCTAGGGAGCAGTCGCCTGCGAGGTCGGTGAGGTTTCTCGATGAGGCGCAGTTGAGGAGTGGGTATAGCACGCCGAGACTGTCGTTGTCGGCGCCTGGGACGCCTCCGCCTGAAAGCGAGGATGAGGGGACGAGAGATAGGGTTACGTTTGGGACGCCTGAGGTGACGACTGTGAAAGGAAGGGATGGAGAGAAGCGATGAGGATTGACGCGTTGACGCGTTGATGTGGGTTTGTTGGTTGGTCGCTGCGGTGTAAAACAGGGACTGAAAATTTCTGCATTCCTATCTCTCTACACTGCATTCCATCTACATAAGTGCTTAGCTTTTGCACACTGTTTATGACTCCATCTATATAGACGGCCGCTTGTTTTCTCTCTCTTAGCCGGTGTAGTACTTATGCGTTTCCACCTGTTTTGTATTTTGAGTAGTATTGTGTATCATTCAACCATTGATATATACAACGATTTGTGCAATTTTCAGTTTCTAAAGGGTTTTCACGTTCAAACCTAGAGGTACTGGGTGAAGCTTGCCCTTGACCGGCCCTCAAGACGTTTTGTCTGACAGGAGCCTGATGACGCTATCATTTTCTTACCTTTTTCTACGCAGTCTTCTCCATGAATTCTCCAGGTGCATAACGGGGAGACAGTTTTCGCGTATGCTGGATAGTTTGACTTCAAAATACCGCGATGCTCTTGTCACATTCGTCGTTCACGGTGCATCTACTCGCGTTCTTGCTTTTGGCTAAGGTTGTACGTGCGCACTTTGCAGCATGGCATATTGGTGAGTTCAAGGCAAAATTCGCGGACTTGTGGCATGAATACTCACAATTTTTTCAATTTCTTTCTAACATATAGGGATGTATTGCTTGAACGGAACAAGCGGAGAAGATGACCCAAATACGAACGACGCTGTTAATCCGCTGTTTAATGTGAGCTTGTGAGCTTTGAACAGAAGCGCTCCGGCAGTCCTAAGCTCATGTTGATCACGTTCAGCTCACAAAGGAGGACTGGTGGTTCCATCATGTCAATGGCGTGCGTCTGAGAGATTTTTTCGCTGCCGCTGTCGAAACTGACTCGGAATGTCTTTTCCTTCCACCCAAGTGCGATCAATTTCCACCGAAAGAGGGCGAATTCCTTGAATTGTATGTTCTCTGTTTCGCTAAGCCGCTAGAAGTTGCGGTATTTACTGAGCTACGCGCAGACCAGCCAATGGCGAATTTACACTGGAGATTGCGGCCAATCGAGCGTTCACTTCGTTTTCGTATGATGGCGACTTGGTGGATGTGTTTGGAGATGGAGAGGACCATCCAGGACTAGGCGTGACACCTCCTGGAAAAGAGCCTGAGTGCATTACAAGCATTAATAGTACGCCGATCTCTCCTTGAGTTGCGTTACATAGACTCTGACATCGGCTTTCGCAGTTCATGCTCAAAACGAAAGTATGGCAGCTGGAACGGCATTTGCTATCTCCTATGAGGTAATGGCCCATGTAATCTCTTGCAAGTATCGTCTTCTCAAGTTATTCCATTCATGGACAGTCTGAGCTCAAGAACGTGACGCCGGAGAACCTCGTCGTTTTTACTGTGCTTTACAAGTGCGTGGTCATCCTATGTTCTTTTCTGGTAGAGATTCATATCTTTGACTAGCACTCCGTGGAAACGACTTGCCACATACAAAGTTCCTAATCTTCCCGCGTGCCCTCCCGCTGGTTGTACATGTGCTGTACGTGCTGTTTTCATTCAACTGGCATCGTTTATCTGCTTGTTAACCTATTCACTTTCTCACAGTGGGGATCGGTACGACGAACGTTGCTCCTCTCGCTTTGACCATCACTCACGATCAACCTTTCGTGGAATGTTTCAAAGGTACCCAATGGGTGCGTTCTTTGACTTTCCTACTGTTTCCGCTTGCGTTCTTATCGATCTGGCGTCATTGACTGATGGGTTTTCTCCTTCAGATGCGGTCAACCCAACATGTATATGGAAGGCTTCAAATGCAAAGTCGTTGGCCAGACGGGTGACGCCATGGTTGCTCCTGCCAAACCGCCAGTTTGGTGCGAAGACGACGTGTCGAAATGTGTGGAGGGCCCAAAACAGATGATCTACTGGAACCAGCTTGACGGAAACAACATTTTCGTTGAGGGGATTGATCTTGCAGGAGAATGGAAGAGCCCCGGTTATAATATGAAGTGCGGTTTTAAGAACGGTCAGTGGTTCGTTTCGTTTCGTTTGTTCGCTTGACTCCCGGCCAGCGGAGGTTTGACGAACCGGTTTCTGATTGTTACGTTGTTATTTATATAGGCGCTCAGACGGATATTTTCATGGAACCTGGGTCAGCGACTGCCACTAGTATAGCACCCTCGCCGACTAGACCTCTTGTCGCCGTCAGTAAATCCAAAGCCGACGGTCATACCAGACTGCGGGGACCCGGTTTACGCTACCTCATATCAGCAGCCCATCGGTATATGATGATGGTTTATGGTATCCCGTACTTTCCCTACTATTAGAGCTTCGGATAGATTTAATGTGAGTGATCATTTCTGTGTTTTGTCCAATTGATTAATGGTCCTGCGTAGAGATTTATATCAGGGTGGAACTGCTAATACGCATTCTCATATGTATACTGACACAAGACAATTCATTCTTTTGGGTTTCGGTATGCCCTAGCTTAGCTTGGTGTGAGAAGGCGGAGGTTACTCGGTGCGAATGGTATCAGCCACCTACCAGCGTTGACCTCGATGACCAGAAAAGATCGAATGGAGTGACATCCTGGTATGTGGCGTCTTCATACATTCCATTTACCTTGATGTTCAACCCGACGGCTCGATCCAACGCATCCAACGTGCACCGTTGGGACCGGTATAATAAGTATGCATTCGGAATCCATTATAATTGATTCTGAACTTCCTGCTGTTCAGGCTCAGTCAAGCACTGGTTTTGATAGAGACATTTGATAAGGAAGCTGTGATGGTTAATCTGGCTGAGACATAAACGCACATACATAAAGACAGTATTTTGATTAGCTCTTCGGTAACAAGACTAGAATCTTCCTCCACGCCTCTTTTAACTGCTTATGTCGCTCTCTGGATTTTCGTTCACTCTGGACTCCTTGTTTGACGGGTTGTATTATGGTAAGAACATGATTTTATAGCAACTCATAGCATTCTGACTCGATTCTGGCAGGATTTGTCATTTCAACAGTGTGCGTAATCTTTGTGGGAGTGCGTTGTATAACTCTCAATCTGATGATTGATACAGACTGTTCGGGGTGACGACTGTTCAGGCATGGATATATCTCAAAACGAATAAGGATAAGTGGGTTCTTCGTCTGCTGGTCTGTGCCTAGCAAGTTAAAACCACCCATGGATTACAATAATGACTGGTTTCTCAAGGTTGCTGCTCTAGTGTGAGTTGTAGTGATAGCTTGTCATCGTTGCTCGAGATGTTGATGCTCCGCACACAGGTTTCTCGACTTCGCTACTACATTCCTCAACGCTGAGGTTGTTCGTTTCTATCTGGTAAGGATTTTGACTCGGATTGATCGTGAAGATGACTGTCAAAGTATTAGCTATCGAATAACGGAAATGTTGTCGCTTTGACGACCCTTTCACCGTGAGTTCAGATCATGGAATGATAATATATACTGGACCAGTAGGTTTTGCTAGGATTCTCAAAACTGAGATTCTTCTCTCCTTCATTGTCGTTTTCGTGTGAGTTAATCGTCATCACCTTCTTTCAATGAACTCTTCGTGGACGACAAAGCCTCTCGAGATAGCGTCAACTTGTTCTTTGCGTCAAGGATATATCTATGTAAGCGTCTTTGTGCAGCGACCCTTTCCTAGTGGTCTGACGAAGGCGTCAACTTAGTGAGACAAGTTCATTGGTTGGTGGCAGTTACGATTGTATGTACCATTCTGGCATCTTCGAGATTGTTCTGGTTTCTTAGTAGCCCAGGGCGTTATCGCCTTTGGAGGGGCCAGTAAGTGTTACTTGAACCGCGGAATTACACATTCACTTATGCCAGTCCTTTGGGGAATTAGTTACCGGTCTCCGTCAGTAGGCTTGTGTTTCAATGTTCAAACAAGGATGGCTGAATATCCCACCAGTCGTTGTAATTGGATTGTTCAAAGCGCAATCGAACATCTTGATTGCCAGTTCTGTGCGGGTAAGGAAAATAACCAAGTCAAGCCTCAACCTGTATATGACTTACAACTCTGCTGTTCTCTTTTAGGTTGAATTCTGCGTTTCTCTTGCGCTATCAGCAGCGGCGGAAATAATGTCTACCGGTGCACTTTCATACTCTTTACATATATCTCGCACAGGATTCCGAAGGTGATACCCTTATGTTTAATCACAAGGCTTGAAATCCTGAAACTGAAACATGTGCTAGTACTGATAACATGATTCAAAAGATATTTCACTACGTGGTAGCCCGTGGAGCACTTCTGGCTATTTTCCAGATTGCCACTCTGATTGTGTTTACTGTTAAGCCGGATACTCTTGATTGGTGACTCGTTAAAGCTCTCTTATAATTAATCTCAATACTAAATTTCGGTCTACATAGGATTTCGCTTTATTTTATTCTGACCCGGCTGTATGTAATAACAGTAGGTGGGTAAATCTACATGTAGACATTGAAAAAATAGGAATATTTAATTTGTATTCGCAGTGGCCATGTGCGTATTTCAATGGTAATCAATAGAAATCAGGTACTTACACATTGCTTTCAGGCTGAACACGCGACGCGAACTCAGGAGGCAAAACGAGTCCGAAATAAACAAAACTATTCTGAATGTCCGTTCATCCCCCCTTGCTACTAACAATGCCTATCCAGATGTCATGCATAACAATAATGGCAGGGTATATTTCTCTACTGCAGGTTATGAGGCAAGCACATCAGTAACATCTCATCTTCTGAGTCCTGATTTTGTGGAGCTTCAGGGACATTTACGTATCACGCCCAAGGGATATACAGGGCTACATAACTAGATTTTTGTCCCGAGACTTGTCGCATAGCTTGTGAGTAGCGGCGGATGCGTCTCCTCCACCTCCTGCGAGGTTTGGCCCCTCGCGGTCATTCCCTCAGTTTTTTCCAAGTTAGAGTATGGAGTCGGAGACTCGGAAGGATGCAGATATACATTCTCTTCTGGACACTGGCAGTGATGTATGCTGCATTAAAATTTGCAAATCTCGTGGTACTGATGAAAGATGAGAGAATTGCTCACGCGCCGACGTGAGCGAGCCTATCCTCAAGCGACTCGGAAGTATGTCGTCCTCATAAGCAAAACTTAAAGAACCATAGGAATGACTGAATAAGGACTGCAGGGGCAAGACGGCAATACATCTACCATCAGGCGCTGACTATGTCGTAATCACAAGTACTGTGACTTGTGGCGGAGTCCATTCATTCTTGAACACATACCTTGTGTTCATCACTGTTAGAAATCTTGTACACCAACATCGTGATCTAGGTAACCCTCTGCACACGTGTAAGCGTTTTCCCATCGCCTGAGGATGATCCTTGGGTAATAATAAAAGGCGTTGATCTGCTCGTTGGCAACAAATGAATACTTCCCTCTTTCTCCCTGCTATGTCGACTCCGTCCGTACTCGCGTTGGATTCAGTGTTTGATGGGCTGTATTATGGTACGTAGGAAGAATGATTTTAATGATCTGAAGGAAAGCATTCTGATACTAACACGAACTTCTAGGATTCGTTATTTCGACTGTGTACATATTCCGGGCCCTTACCAGCAGGTTTGGTGGATTGATTTTATTCTGATTCTCAGGTTGTTCGGTRTGACTACTGTGCAAGCATGGATATATATCAAGACAAATAAGGATGGCTGGCTTCTTCGTTTGCTGGTGTGTTAGACATCTTAGGTCAATGAAAATGACAATGATTGGTTTCTCAAGGTTACTGCACTCGTGTGAGTCAATTGCATGAAAAGCTAGATTATTGCTCTCCATACTTATACTTCTGCGGCGTAGACTTCTTGACTTTGCTACCACATTCCTCAACTCCGAGATCGTCCGCTACTATTTGGTAAGGATCTGCAACTGCTATTCATTGAAACAAATGATGACACGTTACAAACCCCCTTCCTCCGGATTATAGCTTTCTAACTACGGAAATCTTATCGCTTTGGAAACTATCACACCGTGAGTCACTCATGATTGGCATACAACTCCAGACCAGTTTCTTATCAAACACTTTTTGCTAGAACTCTCAAGACTGAGATTCTCCTTTCCTTCATAGTTGTTTTCATGTGAGTTTGTCACCCTCTTTTTGCCTGCATACATAGTAAGCTTCCCGCCTTCCTGAGACAGTGTCAATTTGTTCTTTGCATCACGGATTTATCTGTGTACGTATATGCTTCATACATCAACTCAGATTCTTTTGTGGTGTGGTCTAATAGAGACATTGCTCTAGTGAGACAAATACATTGGTCGATAGCACTTCTTATTGTATGTATCATTTTAGTGTCTTTGAAATTTCATGAGCTCTTAGATTGCTACTCTAGGTTGTTATTGCCATTGGAGCAGCAGGTATGTGATGCTTGGACTGGGTTCCTACATTCACTGAAGCTTTAATCCTGGATAATAGTTGCTGGTTTGAGTAAGTGGGTGCTCATAATACCAGGACAGCTAAAATGATGAACATTTCATCAGTTGTTGTAATTGGATTGTTTAGGGGCACTGAACTGTCCCTCTTAGCTAATTCTAATAGTTCTGTGCGGGTAAGATGAATCATTCTTTTACTTTCACTGACCAAGTTATATGACTTATGACATGATTGGTTCTCAGGTGGCATTCTATGTTTCCCTTGCACTATCAGCAGCAGCAGAAGTAGTTTCCACCCTTGTGCTTTCATACTCTTTGCACATTTCCCACACAGGATTCAAAAGGTAACTACCTTGTATTTTTTTCTTTGTGCTTTTTCCTCAAAGTGTTGGCTGAAATCCATGGTAGTACTGATGGTATGATTAAGAAGATATTTCACTATATTGTAGCACGGGGAGCACTTTTAGCAGCCTTTCAGCTTCTTACTCTAATTATGTTTACTACTAAAGTGAATACCCTTGATTGGTGAGTTTTCACAGAAATATTCCACTGTCAACTCCATTGAAGCTAATGTTCTACTGAAAGGATTCCTCTGCATTTCATTCTTACCCGCCTTTATGTGATTACAGTTGGTGAGTGAATCTATGCTGTCCATAGCCATCAAGTATACACGAGTAATTCAAATGATATTCACAGTTGCCATGTATGTATCATGGATTACCTCAAGCTATCAATCACTTACATGTATTTCCAGGCTGAATGCTCGACTTGAGATCAGAAGGCAAAGTGGCAATGATTCTGAAATCTATACAAATGTGTTGAATATGGAATCATCCTCCTTTCATGCTCATGCTACCTATGCAGGTGACATGTATACCAATGGTAGTAGAGTATATATCCCCCCTGTAGCTTCCTCATCTGCTCTTTCAAATTAGACTTACAGCATGTTGTTGATAGTCTTAGCTTGAACTTATTCACTTGCAGTATCTCTATAAGTAACATTCTCTAGTAAAAGCAAATGAAACATTGAAGCAGAAGACCACAACCTGAGTTTTGCAATGACATCAGAAATGAAAAGTTCCCTCTGATATATCACTTAATTGTGTGCTACTGTCAAGGTTTTTAAAACAGCTATAAGTGTAGGTGCAGGAATATCTACATGTACAAATGCTAATAGCACATTTAGAAACTATAGTAGAGTAGAAGCCTATAAATCAAGTCCAAGCATACTACTTGCATAATCTTCATTCTCTCTTGAATCTACCTCAGACTTCAGAAGTAGATTCAGATCTATCACCTTCAAGGGACTTTCTGTTTCCAATCCTCATGTTATGACGCTACCATTTTTTCATCTATTCTTCGCCTAAATTCCCTTCTGTTACGCTCCAGATACATAGATTCTCCGGTTAGCCCCTATTCACACACAAGCACCTGCCTAAGCGCCTGTTCGCAACTCGTATACATGTTCACATATTGCAATCGTCGTTACTACAGTAGAATACAACAATACGTACCTCCATTTAGATACAATAAGCAGTATATAAGGACTCATGTACCATAGTGCCAACTCGTTGGCTAAATAAATCGTTCTTCTCTCTATATTTCTGTCACTCATCTTTTTGCTTATCTTTCTCGTCTCATTCTCGTTATTCTCGTCCCGTTTCTCTCTCAATCGGAAGTTGATCAACTTCTACTCATATTCGCTATCGAACGCTACTCATTCGCTATTGAATCGCAACACGAACATAATCCTATTGCTTGTCGTCGTCAAAATACTGCTCAGCAGCTCAGTCTCGATGCACTATCTATTGCGAAGTATCCTTTTATTACTTCTATCGCTACAGTTAACTACTGTTCTCGGACAGAATCGTCGAGGTCGTAACACATTATCTCATTATTATTGGCTTCAATCTGAAGTGATTCACTGTGCAAATGGATAATCCCTCTCAGTCTAGTAGCCCTGGGCTAGCACAGCAGGAGGATCCATTGAGTGGTTCTGCCTTGAGAGCAGTTCTGAATCAGTGAGTAGTATTGTTCTTTTGATGCTCTGTTGGGACTGGTGTGACAATGATGAATACTCTATGGAAAGACAAACACATATCTCAGAGGCTTCTAGCAGCTCAATGCAACAACAAACTGCTACTGTGCACCAGCAAGTGGCTTGCAATGCTTGCAATTATCTCAATCTCATTGTCCATTAATAGGAATGTGTTTACTGGAACTACTGGCACTAGTCTTGTCAATTCTGCAGTTAATGTGGCTGGCCATGATATGCATATTCAGCACATCCATGTACATCCAGCATCCCAATTTGAGCATCAACCAACAGGTAAAGATAAATAAAATAAATGAAGGCTTAAAAAATATTGATCCAAGAAATAGCTGGATATGTGGGAATGTCCAATCTTTCTTCTCCCACTCAAACTTTTGTTGGCAGAAGGAATATCATCTCTCAACTCAATGAACATTTCTTGGGACAAAAGAGACAGGAGAATGGGAAGAAACAGAACAAGGTAATTCTCTATGGATTGGGAGGATGTGGAAAGACACAAATTGCACTGCAATTCAGCAAGGAATGCTCTGATCAGTAAGTCTCTTATAGCTATGCAGATAAGATATGTGACCAATGTCATATATAATTAGATTTAGCAAGATCATTTTCATTCAGTCCAACACCAAGAGGCTGATGGAGGACAGCCTCCTTGATGTGGCCAGAAAGTGTGGCATCTCTCCTTCCAGCTGGCATGATGCCATAGACTGGCTTTATCATCATCATGAGCATTGGCTACTCATCTTTGATAATGCTGATGATCCTAACCTGAATATTGGAGAGTATGTTCCACAATGCACTCATGGCAATGTGCTTGTCACCACCAGGAACCCTGGCTCCTGGAAGGCAGCACAACACAGAATCCATGTGTCTGACATGAGTGAGAGTGAGGCTGTGGAGCTTCTTCTCATGCATGCAAAGGAGGAAAGAAATGATGATACTGTTCAAATTGCCTTGGCTATTGTAAAGGAACTTCATTGCTTTCCTCTTGCCATAGTTCATGCTGGAAGTTATATCCATGAATTGGGCTGTTTCAATGGATATCTGGAATTATACACCCAGCATAGAGCTGAGTTGCTCTCAAATGATATGAGCCAGGATGAATATGTATTATCAGTCTATGCCACTTGGAATTTGAGCTGGAGGCAACTGAATGAGAGGAGCAAACAATTTCTACAGCTTTGCTCCTGTCTCCATTTTGAGAACATTCCAGGCTCATTGTTTGAGAGAGCATACACAAATATTGGATTGCAGTGGGATGAGGATGATCCATTTCCACCCAGTATAGCATTTAGGAAGGCTGAACAATACTTGAAGGAATTTGCTTCTGTGAGAACCAATGTTTGGGATAGCATGGCATTCAATCATATGATTCAACACTTGATGTCATATTCTCTGTTGGGTAGAGGAAGACAGGGCAATATTTATGACATACACCCTATGGTTCACCAGTGGATCAATGATAAAATGTCATTGGAGCAAAGAAAGGCAATGCAGAGCAGAGTAAGAGGAATTCTAGCAGGATCAGTGATCTTCAATAGAGAAGAGCAGAATGAGATAAAGCACTGCTTGTCACTGATACCACATATGTCAAATCTCTCAGAGGTGATACTGGGAGAGACAGATGTGGCATGGGCATTTGGATATATTTATAACATAGGTGGGATTTGGGCAAAGGCAGTGGAAATGTATGAGAGTTGCTATGAGCAATATCTTAATTCTTTTGGATCAGAACATGAAAGAACATTGCAGTGTGGAGAGAAAAAAGCAGCAGCTTATAGAAATCTGGGAAGACTGAATGAGGCTCTAGAACTGCAAGAAAAGATTGTTGAGGTCAGGAAGAGAGTATTAGAAGAGGAGCATCCAGACACCATTAAAGGTATTCACAGTCTTGCCATCAGCTATTCCAATCTGGGAAGATGGAATGAGGCTATGGAACTGCAAGAAAAAGTTGTTGAGGTCAGGAGGAGACTACTAGGAGAGGAGCATCCATCCACCATTAACAGTATTAACAATCTAGCCCTCAGCTATTCCAATCTGGGAAGATGGCACTCAGCTATGAGACTGCAAGAAAAGGTTATTGAGATYRGGAAAAGAGTACTAGGAGAGGAGCATYCAWAMACTATTCTCAGTATTAACAATCTATCCACCAGCTATTCCAATCTGGGAAGATGGCATGAGGCTATGAAACTGCAAGAAAAGGTTGTTGAGGTTTGGAAGAGAGTACTAGGAGAAGAGCATCCAGACACTATTCTTAGTATTCACAATCTATCTGTCTGTTATTCCAGCTTGGGAAGATGGCATGAGGCTATGGAACTACAACAAAAGGTTGTTGAGGTCAGCAAAAGAGTACTAGGAGAGGAGCATCCACGCACCCTTCTCAGTATTAACAATCTAGCTGTCAGATATCTCAACTTGGGAAGATGGAATGAGGCTATAGAACTGCAAGAAAAGGTTGTTGAAGTCAGGAAGAGAGTACTAGGAGAGGAGCATCCAGACACCATTGACAGTATTCACAATCTAGCTGTCAACTATGCCAATCTGGGAAGATGGAATGAGGCTATGGAACTGCAGGAAATGATTGTTGAAGTCAGGAAAAGGGTACTAGGAGAGGAGCATCCAGACACCATTGAAGGTATTCACATTCTAGCCCTCAGCTATTCTGATCTGGGTAGAAGGGATGAGGCTATGGAACTGCAAGAAAAAGTTGTTGAGGTTAGCAAAAGAGTACTAGGAGAGGAGCATCCAGACACTATTGGAGGTATTCACAATCTATCTGTCCGTTATTCCAGCTTGGGAAGATGGCATGAGGCTATGGAACTACAAGAAAAGGTTGTTGAGGTCAGCAAAAGAGTACTAGGAGAGGAGCATCCACACACCCTTCTCAGTATTAACAATCTAGCCCTCAGATATTTCAACTTGGGAAGATGGCAAAAGGCTCTGGAACTGCAAGAAAAGGTTCTTGAGATCAGAAAAAGAGTACTAGGAGAGGAGCATCCTGACACAATCTATTCCATACACTTTCTGGCAGATAGCCATAATAAGCTTCAGAGTTCAGACAACATGGCTTCTGGGGCTCCTTCTATGTCTAGGCTTGAGGATTCCAGAAATATGCCCCCCACTGTATCTAGTTCTAAACAGAGTACAAGTATGTGGGAAAAGATGAAGAAGGTATTCAAGAAACACA